>OX439137.1:4139321-4201821 GCA_949318235.1 Ecdyonurus torrentis | reverse complement strand
GTAGAATGTATTATTAATATTAGAATTTATATTTTTAATATAAATTTTATTTCAAAATTAAGAATAAAAATATTAAAAACGTTTTGCAAATTAAACGTCAAATTGATTTGAATTTGCCTTGTTATATTTGACAGTGATTATACGTCGTTACAAATTCTAATATATATATATATATATATATATATATATATATATATATATATATAGTATATATAATATATATAATATATATAATATATATAAAAATATATAATATTTATAGTGCCAAGCAATCAAAATTATTGCAAAATAGAGATGTTGATGATTACGATATTTTTGCATTTCATCAATATGATAATAATAGGCTTAATTATGAATTATGACTGAAAATATGGATTTAAACATATATGATTGTAGTGGTTTAATTCACTAATGTTCTCCCCACCCCCTTTTTTTATCAATATGCACTAAGTTCCAAATGAATTTTTTATGCAGTGTTAGTCTAGTAAGTAACATTAACATACGTAAATTAGCAAAAAAAAAATTTAGCAAAAAAAAAAAAAAATGTATTTTCTTTAAAAATATAAAAATTCTGATTTCAACTTCTTTTAAATTGATTTTTTCCAAAAAGTTATTTTATGTACTTACATTTTTTCAAAAAGAGTGAAAAATGTGAAATATTAGTTATTTTTTCACAACAATTGGTTGCTTATAAGAATTTTTTTTTGTTATAATCGATCAAAATTATATTTTATACCATTGTTAAATCTTTTAAAACCTCATTTGTGACAGTATATATATTTTACCATATTTTCTTTAAAACCGTTTAAAATTTTGAATCTACCACACTACAAAATACAAATTCAAACTGCGATCGTATGATTCTGAAATTTGGAATTTACCATTTCTATCTAGTTCTTAACAATATTTATATAAAATTCAGCAAAATCAATTCATATTACTATTTTTTTGACGTAGAAGAGCTCATATATAGTATTATATGTAATATGAGAGAGAGAGAGAGAGAGAGAGAGAGAGAGAGAGAGAGAGAGAGAGAGAGTGAGTGAGTGAGTGAGTGAGTGAGTGAGTGAGTGAGTGAGTGAGTGAGTGAGTGAGTGAGTGAGTGAGTGAGTGAGTGAGTGAGTGAGTGAGTGAGTGAGTGAGTGAGTGAGTGAGTGAGTGAGTGAGTGAGTGAGTGAGTGAGTGAGTGAGTGAGTGAGTGAGTGAGTGAGTGAGTGAGTGAGTGAGTGAGTGAGTGACGTAGAAGAGCTCATATATAGTATTACATGTAATATGAGAGAGTGAGTGAGTGAGTGAGTGAGTGAGTGAGTGAGTGAGTGAGTGAGTGAGTGAGTGAGTGAGTGAGTGAGTGAGTGAGTGAGTGAGTGAGTGAGTGAGTGAGTGAGTGAGTGAGTGAGTGAGTGAGTGAGTGAGTGAGTGAGTGAGTGAGTGAGTGAGTGAGTGAGTGAGTGAGTGAGTGAGTGAGTGAGTGAGTGAGTGAGTGAGTGAGTGAGTGAGTGAGTGAGTGAGTGAGTGAGTGAGTGAGTGAGTGAGTGAGTGAGTGAGTGAGTGAGTGAGTGAGTGAGTGAGTGAGTGAGTGAGTGAGTGAGTGAGTGAGTGAGTGAGTGAGTGAGTGAGTGAGTGAGTGAGTGAGTGAGTGAGTGAGTGAGTGAGTGAGTGAGTGAGTGAGTGAGTGAGTGAGTGAGTGAGTGAGTGAGTGAGTGAGTGAGTGAGTGAGTGAGTGAGTGAGTGAGTGAGTGAGTGAGTGAGTGAGTGAGTGAGTGAGTGAGTGAGTGAGTGAGTGAGTGAGTGAGTGAGTGAGTGAGTGAGTGAGTGAGTGAGTGAGTGAGTGAGTGAGTGAGTGAGTGAGTGAGTGAGTGAGTGAGTGAGTGAGTGAGTGAGTGAGTGAGTGAGTGAGTGAGTGAGTGAGTGAGTGAGTGAGTGAGTGAGTGAGTGAGTGAGTGAGTGAGTGAGTGAGTGAGTGAGTGAGTGAGTGAGTGAGTGAGTGAGTGAGTGAGTGAGTGAGTGAGTGAGTGAGTGAGTGAGTGAGTGAGTGAGTGAGTGAGTGAGTGAGTGAGTGAGTGAGTGAGTGAGTGAGTGAGTGAGTGAGTGAGTGAGTGAGTGAGTGAGTGAGTGAGTGAGTGAGTGAGTGAGTGAGTGAGTGAGTGAGTGAGTGAGTGAGTGAGTGAGTGAGTGAGTGAGTGAGTGAGTGAGTGAGTGAGTGAGTGAGTGAGTGAGTGAGTGAGTGAGTGAGTGAGTGAGTGAGTGAGTGAGTGAGTGAGTGAGTGAGTGAGTGAGAGTGTGTGTGTGTGTGTGAGAGAGAGAGAGAGAGAGAGAGTTAGAGGGAGAGGGAGAGGGAGAGGGAGAGGGAGAGGGAGAGGGAGAGGGAGAGGGAGAGGGAGAGGGAGAGAGATGAAGACATGCTTATTAACTATAATTTTTTTATAGAACCTTCAAGATGCCTCATATAGGGACTGCTTGGTCACAACTGACAATAACTTGATGTCAAAAATTGCCACTCAACATTCAGATTTCCTATTCGTTAAGATCTATACCTCAGGTAAAAATAGAAACTTCTTTATGTTACAACAATGTTCACATTTTTTTTACTCTTTTTTATATTTCTATAGTGAAGCCTTTGATTACATCGTACTAAATCGAGTTTAATTTTTTGTATTTCAGAAAAATTCAATGAGTTTTGTGATAAGATAGAAAACAGTGATTTGGACTTAATAACGAGACTTACAATGTGTCTGGGAAATGAGAAATATGGCAAAATTTCTCACTTTGAATCTTCTCTTAGATACAAAGTGTATTTTAACGACAAAAAATCACAATATACAACTGGAGCAATTCCCAAGGTATGATTTAATTAAATTAAACTTAATATTGTTTCTTCATTCTGTGTTAGTTTAATACTTCTATACTATACTATACTATACTATACTATACTATACTATACTATACTATACTATACTATACTATACTATACTATACTATACTATACTATACTATACTATACTATACTATACTATACTATACTATACTATACTATACTATACTATACTATACTGTACTATACTATACTATACTATGCTATACTATACTATACTATACTATACTATACTATACTATACTATACTATACTATACTATACTATACTATACTATACTATACTATACTATACCATATTTTTATTGTTGCGATACTTAATGCAACTGCATGAATAAAAATAAGTAAAATTATAAATGTTATAAAGCTTCGTTTATATAATTACAAAACTATAATAACTTAATATTTGCGTATATGTAATTTATTATAAAAACAATATTCAGTAAACATGCAAGGTTTTGAGTTCCTTCTATAATTATTATATACATTCTATATAATTTTTGCCTCAAACCATTTGCTCACTTGATATATATTTATAATTTTAAAATAAGGTGATTTTGTATGTTTACAAAAGGATAAGGGTGAAACCCTTAGCAGATAATTGCAATACTGCAAGCTCTGTGCTCTTTACTTTTACTAAGCCTTTTAATTCATTCATTTTCTAGAATTTAAATTCTGATTTTTAATCTATTTTTGGTTAAAAACTGTTTATAAATGATATCAGCAACACTATGTAAAAAGATAGGCAGACTAGGAAGTACTACTAATGTTATAAGCACACACAGATGACAAATGGTAAACTGGCAAAGAAGGTTGTAAATAATTAAATAATATTACACTGTAGCTGTAGCAAAACAAATGTGACTTATAAAATAGAAAAAAAACATTATCGTAAGACGGTAGTTTTTGGGTGATTTGTTTTCACCATCACTTAAGAATAAAAAAGAAAAGCATTTAATGCCTTAAAGCCATAGACCACATAAAACAACATGTGCTTTTTAATGAATAAACACGAAATGAGATCTTCAAAACAGATGTCAATTTTTACCAGAATGTTAATGTAGCCCCACGAGAGAGCGTGAAAAACTGTAAATTATGCAATTTGCGTGAAAATTCATGTTTATGACGTCAGAAACATGCAACAATTAGTATGAAAATGTTGTGCTGGATGCATAAATTGAATTTTCTGATTACTGCTACGGGGCTACAGTTGGGTTTTGAGACAAGCTAATGTTATTTATGCAAGTCCCATCAAGTGTTTTGTGATATAAATGCTTATGTTTTTCTCTGGTCTATTCCTTTAAAAATACGTGATTTTTAAACCAATGTAGAAGTGGTTTAATTTTTTTTTTTTTTTTGCCCGAACGAGTTTTTTGGTGCAGAAATTAAGCGCCAGAGATTTTATAGTGTAAAGCATTGAATTATACTTGCATTAAATTATATCGCACAATCTAGCAGTCCCAGGTGACAAAGATATTTCCTCTCTTCTTAACTCTGTATTTATTAATGAATCTAACAAAATAATATTTCTTTGCATGTGATATTGGCACACTTTACTCACAGTATTATAGCATTTATAAAACATTTATATTTTCATTTATATTCTTTCAGAAAACTGAGGAAATTGCACTACCAAAAGAACGTGAACATTTTGATACTTCAGTAGATTCTTTTATTCATCGGAAAAAAGAATTACAAATTATGTCATCTCAGATATCACATCACTCGAGTAATAGGAATTACATAGATATTATTATTCTAGGACAAACTGGAGTAGGAAAAACCTGTCTTGTAAAGAAATTCATACAAGATAATAAATTAGAATTTCAAAGTGATATATGGTGCATAATAGGATCTTCACATTATAGTATTAATGAATACATAAAAAAGTTATGTCATAAGTATGGAATAAGTTGCAGTGGAGATGCCGATGTAATTTTATCCAATATAATTAAGAAAATAGTTTCTATCGGTTTAAAACAACTTCTTATATTCGATAACGTAGCATCAACTGTAAATATATTGAAGTATTTACCAGGAAAAGATACAAGATCAAAATTTTTCGTTATTGTTACCTCAAGACAAGAAGATTTAAAATATAACTATAACTTGAAAGTTCATCTAGAACCATTCACTGTAAAAGAATCTGCAGATTACTTATCTTTTATAGCACCTCATGTGGATGCAGAAGATGCAAACAAAATAATTTTAAAAATAGGTACCAACTGTGTAGTATTAGCATTAGCAGCAAAGTACTTAGTAGAAAATACAATAATCAGCATAGATGGAGAACAAAAAGATACGAACTTGTCAAAAATTATAAAAGAAATTGAAGAACATTGTGCAAGAAAATTACATACGCTATATAAAAACTGCTTCAAAAATTTAAGAAATAATGAAATATCAGCTAAAATTTTAGATTCTTTAATGTATGTTCTTGCAAAAGCAGAGCAAGATACAATTGAATTAGAAGATTTACAGAAATTACTAAACAAAGATTTATCTATTTTATATAATATAATACATGAGTTATCCACCGAAGGAATTATAACATATAGTAGGGAAACAACAAGAAGTAATTTTCTTTTAGTTATAATACCTGGAGCTATGCTGCTACAAATTAAAACTACATCACTTATAAGAAAATTTTTTAATAAAGAAACTATAGTTCCTGAAGAAGACTTGTTGAAAGATTTCTTGCCTGCAATTGTAAATGCTCTGAAACTTGAAGAAAAAGATTGGCATGGACTCAGTCGTCGCATTGCTTTCTTTAAGGCCTTGGGAGATAAGTTTTTTACAAATTTGCTAAGCAATGTTATAAAATACGAAGATCTGAAAACGAATGCACCATATATTATATATATCCTTATGAAATTTTTTGATGAATTTAATACAGAATTTGTATTGAATTTAATCAAAGATATTCCTAAAGGCTTTGTGAAAATTGAAGAATCTAAGATAACATCAGAAACAAAATATCAAGAAATTTTCCAAACACTGCAAGAAATAATGCAAGTAAGTAAACAAAACCAATAATTATACATATTTGATATAAGCAGGGGTCTAGTCCTAAAAATTAACGAAGCATGGCGGAAAGTTTACACTTAAGATGGGTTAAGGGGGGAAGCCCACCGCACGCTAAAATTTTAGCGGCAAACACCCTTTTTTAAGAAAAACGCAAAATTATTATACTTTGAAAACTGTTGCTCAAATTATTAGACATTCAATTTTGATACTTTTTTATAAAGCTTCTATCAATTTTCTTCCTAAAGTTTGAACATATATAGTAAATTTCAAATTTGATCTAGTTACGTTGAAAATTTTCAACTTGATCTCAACGCGTTGGGATTAAATTTACCATGCTCCGAACATGAATTTTGCATAACGAAGTCTCATTCGTGGTCCCACCATGTTTGGTAAATTTTTTCCACTTCCGGAGCGAATTTGCTTCTGGATGCTAGCACACACACACACACACACACACACACACACACACACATAATATATATATATATCATTATATCATAATAAATAATAAGTACAAAAGAGCCAAAAAAAATCGAAACATTTACTATAATTAAAAATATATATTTTAAAATTGTATGGAAATCCTAAACGGTAAGTTCTTTGCATTTTCACATTGCAGTTGGTTTTATTTTCGGAAAAATGTGTTATAGTTTACTTACTAAATAAAATATAACTGAGCAGTGTTATTAATACTAACAAAGTATCATCTTAGTTAATTACTTATTTGTTCTTATTCTTGTTGAAGCTACTTTAAATATATATAATTTGAAAAAATATGTCTTAATGTATTAGAAATATATATTTTGATTGCTATAACTTAATTGTAATATATATTTTAATTTTTTAGGTTTATGACCAAGAAACGTATACACGAAAAGCTTTGGGCAAACTTCGCAAATTTGGACTTAAAAAAGACTCAAAATATTTTCTTAATAACTTCATTCCCTTTCTTCCTCTAACAGCAAAATCTAGTAAAAAGATAATAAAAATCTTTGAATTGGATGTGGAACATGGATCAGAGGTCTTACGTACAGCAATGTCAAATTGTGCACTTCAAGATTGCGGTGATGCAAGAAATGCTCATTCATCTCCCTTTATTCCTGAACTTAAAAACATTGAAGTAGTAAAGTGCCTCATAGACATTGGTGCTAACAAAAACTTTCCATATACAAATGCCTTAGGTTTTGCTTGTAAAATAGGAAATGTTGAAATAGTAAAATATCTTTTGCAATCTGGAGAAGAAATTACGCAAAAAGATACGTATTCTAATACGGCGTTGTTAATATCTGTTATAAATAATAAGTTGGATGTTGTAAAATATCTACTTGAAGTTGGTGCTGATATACTAGATAATGATTATAGAGGTTATACAGCATTACACTTAGCAATTGAATATAATAGTATAGAAATTTCTGAATTTCTTCTAGAAAAATACCCTAACAATGTAAACATTAAAAATAATAGAGGTTATTCATCCATTCATTTTGCTGCAAAAAAAAATAATTTACATTTTTTAAAACTGCTTCTGGAGAAGGGTGTTGATATTATGGCAGATATAGATCAAAATGATAACACAGTACTGCTAACTGCTGCTATTTGTGGTCATCAGGATATGGCGGAATATATATTACATGCATATCCAGATATCAATTTAAAAAAAAATAGCAATGGTGATACAGCTTTGCATATAGCTGCACAAAATGGTCTAGTAGACATTGCACGGTATATTTTAGAAACAAATATTGATCTCTCAATAACAAACAATGCAGGCAATACACCATTACATGAGGCTGTTTGGTGGAAACCTTTCGAAAAATTTAAAAAATTAATGTTGAGTTTGAGGAATACGGATACTGTATATAAAGAACAAGAGAGATTGGAAATTGTTAAATTGTTACTTAAAGCTGGTGCAGATCCTAATTTAAAAAATAATAATGGTGAAACATCTTTGAAATTAGCTACTTCTTGTTCCAATAAAGAAGCAGTTAAACTTATTAATAAATCAACTGCTGATATTTCTTAAAATATTTTAATAATTATGAAAGCCAAAGCAAAGAACAATCCACTAGACAGAAAACACCTGTCAGGATTACACACAGGAATAAAGACACACCAATTCAAATTAATTTTTTAAAAGTTTCTAGTTCCAAATCTTTCTTTATTCAGCAAACAGAGTCCAAGTACCCTGAATATAATGTAATTAAAACAGTTTAAGAAGATACATAGTCCATGCTTTAATCTGCAAACCTCCCTCCACACGCATACTTAAGCTATACGTTTGGAACGAAGCTCGACCACTGCATGGGCGATATACAGTAGACATAAAAAATAAAAATAGCATAAATTAGTCATTTTATTATACAAATAAAATCAGGACAGTTAATTTTTTTATTTATATTTTACCTTCTGTATTGATCGACTCATTGTATTTATTTTATTGCTTTTCCATGTAAAAAAATCGTTGCAAACATTGCGATGTAAAATTATTATTATTTTATATCATCTTTCATTTAAATTTGATTATCTCAAAAATTTACACTAAAATGTGAGCAAAATGCTGAAGTTACAATACACCTTATATGCTACCTATTAACTTACACGAGAGCTTGATTTACATAATGTATATACGCTCCTATGTCTCTAAAAATGCAGGCAAAAAAAAAAACAATTTATTAAAATTATTAACTGGAAGTGCATTGTTTCGCTTTGAATTACTTAGGCATCCAAACATCTTATTATTTCTATCATGCTTTTCTTTGCTTTTATGTTGTCTCTACTATAAATAACTGTGTTTTTACTAATTGTTTAGTTTACTCGTATCATATCAAATCGTACTCAAATCAAATTAAGATAAATAAATAATGAACTTAATACATATGCGCTTATTAATATGTTAAGTGATGAGCTATATTTTAATGGCACAGTTGAAATTTTTTCTAATCAACTGATCACCAAATGGTGGTTATGTAAATAATTGTCTCGACAAGGAAAACATTAATATTGTCTTGAAAAAATATGATTTATTATTGAAATAAAAATGTAAATATGTTTATACAATACTATCATAAGAAATTAAATATAGGATTTAAAATATTTATTTATATTTATAAACTATATTTTTACCATACATTTTTTATATATAAATATATATAATATAAATTAATACAAATGACAAATGAGTTATTTATAGAAAAACAAACAAAGATAAATGATTATTTATTACTTTTTTTACCAATAAAAAGTGTTAAAATGTGACGATTGAAATTGTAGAACACCACAGTATACCATATACTGTGGTAGAACACATGCATTGTTTTTTTAACTATTGTAAGCGTTTTTGAAATTAAAAAAAAAATGTTTTTTTTTTTTCTTAGACTGTTTAACTTATTATGTTTAAACGTGTTTAAAACGTTAAGTTTAGAAGTTAAGCTGCTCCTTAATTTGTATTATAATAAAATATTCTCTATTTTTTATTATTATATTTATTGCTTTTAAAAGCTTGAAGTGGTGTTTGAAAGACATTAAAAAAATATTAGTACATTTATAAGGTTAAAAAAAAAAAAAAAAAAAAAAAAAAAAAAAACTTCGATGTAAATAGTTTTAAGTGCTATGAAAAAAATGTTGTACAAATCATGTAGATATTATTTTATTTAGCGTGTGTGTATAAATTAGTGTACACCCAACTGAGGGTATATAATTATATGTGTCAAACATTTAGCATGCTGTATAGTACGTGTAAGTCACGTTTAATAAGATAATATAGAAATATAATATTAATAATATATATTTATAAAAAATTATATTTATAAAAATATATAATTTGATATGTCCAATTAGTTTGTGTGTATGTGTATACATCAAAATGTTCGGTACGAAAAAGCACACAATAATATGTATTTAATGTATAAAAAAAATGTTAAGTTGTATGGCACTGAACTGAACTATTACCAAGATACTACATACAAGATAAGGACACGCTCGACCAAATTGAGCCGCCGCGAAATTCAAAATGAGCCTCTAAGCCAATCAGCGCCCGAGTTGAAGGTCATGTGATCAATATTGACCAATCACAATGCCGCTAAAATTTACATGGGACCAGTTGGTGTCGCTATCTTGTATGTAGTATCTTGCTATTACATTAAAAATTATCTATATGAGAAGAATAAAAGGAAGGAAAAGTAGAAAAAGAAGAAAAGTAAAGGAAGAAGAAAAAGGAACAGAAGTGTATCTGCTTGTTTAAATAAAAAAATTGTAATTTATACTGTTACTGTAAAACATTTATGTTTAATTTAATATTAGGAGGTTCTGTAAACTGATTTTAGTCGTTATATTATACGTATATTATTGTTATTATTATAAACACAAATATTATACTCTGTATGTAAATAGGAAATAATAATAAATTTAAATATTTATTTATATCTTTATTTTATTGTGTTTTTTTAAATACCCCAGTAAATAGCAAATAAATACTAAATAGCAATGAAGCATCTGCACTTAACAATTTTTTAAAGAATGGTAGAAGAATGAATGATATAGCTTCTGCTATATTAAACAGGTGTGTGATGCTCCCAGGTAACTGCGAGTTTTTAAATTTGTAGACCGTGCATTCTTTGCAATTGCATTCTTTGGAAATTTGAAGTGTAAAGCTTCATTTTGAGGTGAGAAGATTGCTTTAATAAAAAACATTAAAAAAATGAAAGAGTGAGGTTTAGGCCTGTCTACATGTCTGGTCCACTCTTATACAACTGACCCCCAAAACAGTACATATAGGCCGGCGCTCATGTAATTTAGCTTATGGGACGTTGGAAAAAATTCACAACAAGCTGAAACTTTGTATACATAATCTGGACTGCATATTGAACTACCAAAAAAAAGTTCCTAACTTATTTCTGGGTGGAACATGCCCAAATTTGAGTTTGTCCCGGAAAAAAATGCTTTTCAAAAAACTTTTTTTAAAAAGTAACTATTAACCCTAGAATAATAAGTAAGGTATCAATCGAAAGCTTAAAATACAAGGATTCGATAAAAAATTAGAAAAGTTGCATAAACTAATATTTAATTAACCTAATTAACATAATTAATTATTTTGATAATTTTTGCAAATTTCAGACGTCGCGAACTTTTTAACGACGTCATTTTTCGTAATTAAGTGTGAAATAAACATGATGGGGAATTTTATAAGGATTATTATGATCTTTATTTCATATTGCTAGCTTGTGTTGCTCGCGAGAAAATTACAAAAGAGTAGCGGCACCTACCATAAAAACCGCCCCCTCCTCGCAGGTATATAGGGATATACAATGTAATACGCTATACGCTAACGGGAGGGGAAAATAGAAGAATATAGAATTTTATCCTTATTTTGCATTTATTGCAAGCTGCATATCTTTAATAAATTGAATATATTCATTCTGAAATTAAATTAAGGCTAAAAATTATATAATTTTGAGTTTCATTGTCCCAAAATTAATATTAGTATTGCTTTAAATAAATTTGTAAAAATTATCCAAATTGATTTTAATTTGCATATATACAAAGAAAAAAAAATACATGGTTAAGTATATTTATATAATTAAATTTCAGGCAACTAATTAGTTTTCAGTAATAATTTTTTTAACTAATATTTATGATGAGAAAAATTAAAATAAAAGTTGTAATAATTTTGAATACCGCGTATAGCATTTTTTTTAAAAGTGCTTTTTAATAAAATTTCAGGCAAGTATGAAAGTACGAGTACTAAGTATAGTATGCTAATTTTTCTAAGTTACATACTTGTTTTCGGTGGTGACGTGTTGTGTAACCATATATAGTCAGACGCGCGCGGAAAAACAGCACAGGGCCCAGAATTTCTTATCCTTTAAATTAATTTGACATGTGACTAGATGCAATAGACACTTTAAACAACAAAATCAAATATACAATTCAACTTAAAAATACAGTATGCTTAATGATCCTCTCGAATACGGTGGCTTAATAAGCGACATACTGCTAAAAAAAAAAAATAACATTGTAAAACTTATATTGAACATTTTCATGCACTTTGCTCTAATTATGGTTTCGTATGTCAATGTAACGTGTGAGGGAATACCAATTGAAATTTATACTTTTGTAACTAAGGACCACTTGCAATGAATTAAAGTTATTAATCATTACACTAAATTCCATTGCAAAGTGGTAAATTGTTGAGGTTGTTGAAGTCCTTTTAATATACTCTTTTTAGGCAATATATATTATATTTGTAGAATTTGAAGAAGTACACACTTCTTCTTCTTTCTTTCTTTCTTTTTTTTTTTTTTTTTTGCAACATACTGTTTTAATCTCAATCTGGAATCTTAGTGGTCCAAAACAACATAAAAGGGTATTAAAACAATTAATCTAATCAATAATCTTATGGAACTACAACAAAACATTAAATTATTTAAAAAATCTGTACTGTGAGTGCAGGAACCTTACATATTATATGGACTTAATTTATGAAATATAATATAGCCTATTCACGCACAAATGAGCAATATTTACATTTTGTGAGCAATAAATAAGACAAACATATATAAATAACAATAAAATGATGAGTTTATGATCTGCCCTTTACTTTAATTTGACAGAATACAGTATAATGGTGTAATCTCATGCACAAGAAAATTTTCTTAAAATTAGTTTATAATAAATTATTATTAATTTATTTTATTGGTCCATAGTTACAAAAGTATAAATTTCAATTGGTATTCCCTCACACGTTACATTGACATACGAAACCATAATTAGAGCAAAGTGCATGAAAATGTTCAATATAAGTTTTACAATGTTATTTTTTTTTTTTAGCAGTATGTCGCTTATTAAGCCACCGTATTCGAGAGGATCATTAAGCATACTGTATTTTTAAGTTGAATTGTATATTTGATTTTGTTGTTTAAAGTGTCTATTGCATCTAGTCACATGTCAAATTAATTTAAAGGATAAGAAATTCTGGGCCCTGTGCTGTTTTTCCGCGCGCGTCTGACTATATATGGTTACACAACACGTCACCACCGAAAACAAGTATGTAACTTAGAAAAATTAGCATACTATACTTAGTACTCGTACTTTCATACTTGCCTGAAATTTTATTAAAAAGCACTTTTAAAAAAAATGCTATACGCGGTATTCAAAATTATTACAACTTTTATTTTAATTTTTCTCATCATAAATATTAGTTAAAAAAATTATTACTGAAAACTAATTAGTTGCCTGAAATTTAATTATATAAATATACTTAACCATGTATTTTTTTTCTTTGTATATATGCAATTTAAAATCAATTTGGATAATTTTTACAAATTTATTTAAAGCAATACTAATATTAATTTTGGGACAATGAAACTCAAAATTATATAATTTTTAGCCTTAATTTAATTTCAGAATGAATATATTCAATTTATTAAAGATATGCAGCTTGCAATAAATGCAAAATAAGGATAAAATTCTATATTCTTCTATTTTCCCCTCCCGTTAGCGTATAGCGTATTACATTGTATATCCCTATATACCTGCGAGGAGGGGGCGGTTTTTATGGTAGGTGCCGCTACTCTTTTGTAATTTTCTCGCGAGCAACACAAGCTAGCAATATGAAATAAAGATCATAATAATCCTTATAAAATTCCCCATCATGTTTATTTCACACTTAATTACGAAAAATGACGTCGTTAAAAAGTTCGCGACGTCTGAAATTTGCAAAAATTATCAAAATAATTAATTATGTTAATTAGGTTAATTAAATATTAGTTTATGCAACTTTTCTAATTTTTTATCGAATCCTTGTATTTTAAGCTTTCGATTGATACCTTACTTATTATTCTAGGGTTAATAGTTACTTTTTAAAAAAAGTTTTTTGAAAAGCATTTTTTTCCGGGACAAACTCAAATTTGGGCATGTTCCACCCAGAAATAAGTTAGGAACTTTTTTTTGGTAGTTCAATATGCAGTCCAGATTATGTATACAAAGTTTCAGCTTGTTGTGAATTTTTTCCAACGGTTTTCACTTCCATGTTGGCCTAATAAAAAGATATATAAAAAAAGATATACATTAAAAAGGTTTATAACACGATCTATGATTAGTTTAGCAACCCAGATACAGATTTGGATGGAAAAGACGTTACTATAGAACAAGGAAATAAAAAATTATTGTTAAAAAAAAAAAGCTTTTAAAATTAAACATTTAGGGAAAAAATTGATAATATTTAAGCGTTATAAAATGTAATTTACAATTTCATATCTCCTTTTTGTAATACCATTTATTTGATTGCAATTTAAAATATTAAAAAAAAAAAAAAAAAAAACTGTAGTGGCCACATTGATATAATTTAAATAACTCAATATGGGTTGATTGTAAAAATCAATACATACAATTATATGCAAAGTTTTAATTCTTACTGTTAGCCTTCTCGCCTACCCTTGTATGTGTGTGTGCAGGAACGTATCCAAGGGGGGGGGGTCTGAAAAAGCATAGAAAAGGGGGTGGTTTACCCCCTTTTCCTATTCTCAATATAGGCTGGACCCCTTCCGTCGCAAAATCCTGGATACGCCCCTGTGTGTGTGTATATTATATAACATTCATAGCAGTAAAAGGCAATTCTATTAAAGAGAAATGCATTAGCTAAAGTCTCCGAACAATTTTATTCTACATTTTGTGTCCGCATGTAAGTGCCAGGGTTAAAAATTTATTTTTACTGAAAATGGTTTTAAAACTATGATGAAAGCATATTTTACCAATTAAATTCAGCGCTGTTCTCTCTCTCTCTCTCTCTCTCTCTCTCTCTCTCTCTCTCTCTCTCTCTCTCTCTCTCTCTCTCTCTCTCTCTCTCTCTTATACGCATAACATTAGAAATGTTGAGCGAGTTTTTAGTAGTCAATTTTATATTTATATTACCAAATTAATAATAACAAACAGTTTATATTTGTTTATAATCATATTCAGAAATGGTTTACTTCAAAAAACTTTTTCTATGTTTTATCGTTAATAGAATTAAGAATTAATAGAAAAAAGTTAAGAATCGTAATGTATTTGAAGCGCCTTACAAGTTATGCAACTTTTTCAGCGTGTATGCATTGCAGGCTGCAGAACTGTAAGGATATTAATTTTTTGCTAAGCAAGCATGTGCTGCTATCTGTTGATATATTAACGTAACAAATATCCAAATCTCTCTCCATAATTCTCCTGATGCAGTTTATTTGATTCGACAATAAAGACCATTATTTATTTATTTATTTATTAATTTATTTATTTATTTATTTTTATTATTATTATTTATTTATTTATTTATTTATTTATTTATTTATTTATTTATTTATTTATTTATTTATTTATTTATTTATTTGTTTATTTATTTGTTTGTTTGTTTGTTTATTTGTTTATTTATTTGTTTTTTTGTTTGTTTGTTTATTTGTTTATTTATTTATTTACAGTAACGAAAAGAAATTGTGACAAAAATTGTGCTCAAGATTTTATATACAGAAATAAGTAAGCAATTATGTAATTAGCTAAATTACTTTCAGCTACTTTTTTTTCTTTTTCTTTCTTTCGTTTTTACTTTTTTTTTTTTACTTTTTTTCCCTCTCTGCTATTTTTTGTAATATTGTGTTCTTGTATGCTACGTAAGTACAGAAGTCTCATCAACTTGACTTACTCACGATTTTGTGATAATATATATCACTATTCAAATTTAGCGTGTATTTTTCTCATATACGATAAAATTTGGTTATGTATAGCGCGAGTTCTTGAATAGTAAAATATATAATCAGTGATCACTGATCACAATTGTGTATTCAATATAGAAACTTCATAGGGACAACTTTCCTAGGAAAGAAAAATTTTAAAGTACCAATACCAATTTAATTTGATGGTATGAGTTTTAAGTGTTATTAAAAAATCAACAACAATAAAAAGTAAATTACTTACATATTTACTATGATATAATATATTAATATATTATGTTACATTATTTCATAATACAGATAGACGCTGACATATATGATACTGCCTCCCTCAAAAAGCACAGTTTTTAAATAATATAAATGCCTAGTCTGAATTATGTTATGAGTTATGAAGAAAAAAATAACAAA
The DNA here is from genome assembly GCA_949318235.1 of Ecdyonurus torrentis. Lineage (NCBI taxonomy): Eukaryota > Metazoa > Arthropoda > Insecta > Ephemeroptera > Heptageniidae > Ecdyonurus > Ecdyonurus torrentis. Next base: position 4,185,823 of record OX439137.1, on the reverse strand, counting down.
AAAAAAAAAAAAAAAGCAACATTTTTAAATTTTTCATTTAAAATACCGTATTTTACTATTTCAAATAACGTCAAAAAATTAGGGTTAAATGAAGAAAAAAAATTAATACGTTTGCATTGTCCAACTTTTTAATTTTATTAGCTCATTTTATTGTTAACGCTTAAAGCCTTAGACCACATAAAACAAGGTGTGCTTTTTAATGAATAAACACGAAATGGGATCTTGATGACAATTTTACCAGAATGTTAATATAGCCCCAAGAGAGAGCGTGAAAATACTGTAAAGTATGCAATTTGCGTGAAAATTCATGTTTATGACGTCAGAAACATGCAAAAATTAGTACGAAAATGTTGTGCGAGTTGCATAAATTGAATTTTCTGATCACTGCTACATGGCTACTGTTAGGTTTTACGACAAACTAATGTTATTTATGTAAAACCCATCAAGTGTTTTGTGATATAAATGCTTATTTTTTTCTCTGGTATATTCCTTTAACGCTCATTGTTAGTACGTCTAAAAACATAGCAAAACTATTATAATATGTAAACTGTGATAGTGTGCAAGGTTTATATAGAGACAGGTTAGTCCGTAGGGGCACATCGACGGGGATTGGCTGACCATATCACGTGGTAGCGTGACGTAGTTGAGAAACCTCAGCTACCTGATGGCAGCAGTTTTTAATGTAAAAAATGCCTTTTTTAATTCAATTTTTAATTATGTTAGACGCATTATATTTTAAAATAACTTGAATATTTTATATTGAAGACTTATATAAAGTTCTAAAATGATGAGAAATAAATTTTAATTTCAAATACACTCGTTTTAAATTCATCTAAAGCCCGACATACATAAGTGTTATTTTAAATTAGTTGACTTATATTTTGCATTGCAACAGATATTATAATTATTGTAAAGTAGTTAAATATTAATGTGTTTAATTTAAAAACAGTAATATATGTTTTAAACAAAAATAATTTACAAAAAGTAGATAATAACAATGATATTATATTACAAAACATACGTAACAACGTAATTATTATAATATTATAACATAATACTTGATCCTAAATTATTATATTATACATACTTTTACTAAATATGTTTTCCTTAAAAAAATCTATACCTTGGAAAATAACAATTTCAATAAATAAAGATTAATAAAATTATCTATTATAAAGAAAAAAAGCTATGATTATAAATTAATATCTTGAATTATATATAGTAATTTCTATATTTTTACAATAAATTAAAGGAACATAGTAATTTCTATATTTTTACAGTAAATTAAAGGAACATTTTTTTTTAGTATAATATCACTTAAGGGCAATATACTGTATAATAGTATCTTTATTTTATCTTGAACTTTGCACTTCTATTATTCGGGAGAAAAAAATTAACGATCACAATTTATCAGTATTTTTTGATAGATGTGTGATTTTTAGCAAAATATTCTAGGGAAACAATTAAGGCAATAAACGGTATACGAATTTAGTATATTTTTACTAGTTTTTAGATGAATTTGAAAACGAAACAATTAAAAAAAATACCAAACTGGAAAATCAATCGATGCGATTAACCTGGTATGCCGCGCTATAATTTTTTTAAATATACAATTATGTATTTATATTATCTTTTATTACAATTTATATATTCAAATTATTCGCCGCCGTAAATAATTATATATAAATTTTTCATAGAAAATGAAATTATATGAAAATAGTAATAACTGAATATCACTTGCATCTGAGTTGCAATATGATAAACTAATGTTTCTTTGTTTTATATTTTTTATTATTAATATTATATATAGAATGTTTTAAATAATAGGTTAATTTTGGCTTCGCATAGAAAGGCTTATTTATAATGTAAAATTGAGGCTTGCAAATTTTAATGGAATCGTTTAAGAATCTAAAAAAAACAAAAAACAATAAATCGTACATCGCCATAAAATAAAAAGGACAACTAAAAAAGTATTCAGGACGTGAACGAGCCTCATGTTGAAAAGTACAAAAGGTTATATAATATACAGTGTATAAAAAGATGACTCCAAAGACGGAGTTAGGCATTCTATAAATTTCAAAGTTGTTATGATTGTAGGTCTCTCTCTCTCTCTCTCTCTCTCTCTCTCTCTCTCTCTCTCTCTCTCTCTCTCTCTCTCTCTCTCTCTCTCTCTCTCTCTCTCTCTCTCTCTCTGTCTCTCTCTCTGATATAGTGATAAGATATTATTTTGATCCATGTTTTAGTAATCAAGATTTTAAAAAAATTCCAGTTTTTATATAAAGCAACCCAATCCCTTAAATTTGTTATGAAAGTTGAGCACATTTTTCAGATTTGTTCTTTTGCCTATATATTTTACCGCATAGGGGCTCGTTCTACTCGTTCACGTCCCATAAATACGTTTTGAGTTATGCTTTTTCCTTTATGTATGAAAAAATATATTTTAAATATGCTAACTCATTTTCAGCACAATTTATTCAATACAGCATAATTTATGCTGTACTGCGTAATAACTACGTTAAATAGTAAATATTATATTGCGAAGCATATAATTCTTTATGTTGCTCTGATTTGGCATCATTTATGCTAATGACATCAATGCAGCATAAATTACGTAATTAATTCTTCCCAACAACATTTATGCTACGATAATGACAAAAATGCACCATATGGGTATATTTCGCAAAATTTTCCGTGCCGTGGTGGTGAAGTGCAATTTAACTTGTTTAATAAGGTTCTAATGTGATCATTTCAAAATATAAAACATTCAATTAAATAAATGTATTGCTATTAAGCTCTGTGTATCATGCAAAAATTAAAATAGTATTTTAATTCTGCTAATGCTGAATCCTTAATATTTATATAGTTGTCTATTTCATAATAAACTCAATTTTTATATGAATATAATTTTGACATAAAAAAATTAGCAATAAATTGTAATAATAAAAGGTGAGAAAAAAGATACACGATTGTGATATAGTATTATTAACTCTTAATTTGTTTTTTTATTTAGGATAATTTTGCATATTAAGGGTACGTTAAATGGGAAAAAATATAATCACAATTAGGCGTATACTAATGTAATTAGGGATTCATATGGGGAAAAAACGAAAAAAAAATTTAAAAAAAAAAAACAAACAAACAGAAACTTTGAAATGAACTTATAGCTTTATAGCCCATTTATTTTATTTCAAAAAGGTTATGTGCTGTGTTAAATTAACTAATATTATTGTGCCCTAAAAATTATTAAGTTATCATTATTTTATTTTATTATTTTTGATAGAGAGAGAATAGAGAAAGAGAAACTTAGTCCCTTATACAGTGGAGTAAGTAGCCAGAGATGCCGCTGAAGGTTTCTCACTGACGTCACGAGCTAAAGGGTAGGAGTGGGGATGCGAGAATATTTTTTTTCAAAAGAGGGCGCTACGGACTAACCTGTCTCTATATAAACCTTGGATAGTGTGATAATATATTTTAACTTTTAAATTCAGCGCATGTTTTTCTCATAAAAATAACATTATCAATATAGTATAAGTTCTTGAATGACAAAATTTAATATCATAATCGTGTGTAGAAGCTTTCAATACTTTTTAAAGTGATATACTCGTACGTATACGATGTAACGTTAAAAATATCAAATTAGATATAAAATCATATATCCCCCTCTTTGGATATTATTATTTTTAATATCAATTACCATACCTATAAGATGACATATCAGAATCAGGTACAAAAAATTAGGTATATATAAAGTATTAGCCATAAGCTTGCGTTACCATTTTCAAAGACAAGAAACGTAGAAAGACTTCGAGGGTCAAAAGAAAACGAAGAAGCGCGTGCCGGCTGCTTTTTTTATTTTTTTTTTCTCAAGACGTCGTGACCCTTACATCATGTTGCATAGGTAAGACGCCGCGGCGAGCAGGTGAGAGAGACAGAAAGAGAGAGAGAAAGAAAAGGGGCAGCTGCCGCCAAAATAACAAAAGACCATCTGCTTTTTTTTATATATATATACGTAACATGCGTCTTCAAGACATTTATATATAAAATAATCGATTTATTTATTAAAAAATAAACTATATCAATTTTTACTATAGTATCGATATTTTAATATTTCTTTTCAATATTTTTATAGTTTGTAAAATTTATTCATTTTTTACAGTAAATGTTGAATTTAGTTGTATTATATAACTGTTTATGCATTCATTATTGTATATATAAAAAATTAATGAATAATTATTAGATATAGGGAACTTTTTATAAACATAGCAAAAAATTAAAATGAAAGTAAATAGTTTATGATGCAAAATTTAACTCTTTTTGTCTTACGGGAATAGCATGCATTTATTATATTGTATGGTCAGTAAGCTATAGTCTTTAAACAGCTAAGCAGAAGTGACAACTTTATTGTTAAAGCCATAGACCACATAAAACAACATGTGCTTTTTAATGAATAAACACGAAATGGGATCTTCAAAACTGATTATAATTTTTACCAGAATGTTAATGTAATGAAGCCCCACGAGAGAGCGTGAAAAAATTGTAAAGTATGCAATTTGCGTGAAAATTTATGTTTATGATGTCAGAAACATGCCAAAATTATTATGAAAATATTGTGCGGTTTGTATAAATAGAATTTTCTGGTCACTGCTATGGGGCTACAGTTGGGTTTTCAGATAAACTAATGTTATTTATATAAATCCCATCAAGTGTTTTGCAGTGATATAAATGCTTATGTTTTTCTCTGGTCTATTCCTTTAATTTAAATACCTAAGAGGCTGTCAAAAAAAAAAAAAAAAAAAAAATGAATGCTTCGACAATCTTAGATGTGATAAACTCTTTCAAAACTGTAATTCTAACTAATATAAAATTGCTATAAATAAAAGTCTTTATTTTAAAAAACCTTTCCTTTAAATAATATTTACATAACATTATTATACTTGAATGCGTAGTGCTGCCCGATTAAAGAGAGTAAAATGTTCAATCGCATCGTCTTTGTTAATATTTTACTATATTTTAATTATTAGTTCCATGAAATGAAATATTTATAATTGAAAATAGTTATCAATATAATAGCCCTAACTGCTAACGACAAAAACATACACAATAATATCAGTATAACCGTAGTTTAATTTTACAAAACAGCCCAATTAGCACTTTGTGGACCATATTATATGATTTTATTTCAGGCAAGAGTACAAATATAAAGATGATGAATATTTTTAAATCCATGCACAACTTTTAAGCTTTTTATATATTTTAGGATTCTCAATCACCAGTAATACTGAATCAATAGGATGCATGCACATGACGTTATACTGCATGCGCTTTGACGCCATACTGGAGTAATGAATAACATTGCTCAGCATTTGTGTTTTTTTATGGATATTTTCTTTGGAAAATTGGTTTATTATTATTATTTTTAATTGCTATTTATCTTACATACTTGAAACTTGAACAGCAACAATGATTTCAAAAATAATGCTAAATAAACTGATGGCAAAATGTATCATTTTCCCATACCAGACCATGTTAATAAGTGCTCACATATGGCGCTGAGTTTTATATGAATGCTACCACCATATAATGAAAAGTTTTCTAATAATGCAAACCGACAATTTAATTAAACGTATATACTATAATCGTAAAGTAATTGTTAAAATCTGATAATAATTTAGCAATATATATGTATACCAATGATATCAATGACATATTCTATGAGCTCTTGTATTATACAATATTTTTTTTGTATAACCATATACACAAAAGCAAACGAGAGGGGTTGAAAAAATATCGATATTTTTATTTTTACAAAATCGATTATAAAATATCGATTTTTAAATAACAAATGACAATAATGAGAACGACGCGTGCTTGGTAATAAAATTTGAAGCTACATCTAGAAAACTTTATTTTTTCTTTCAAATAACAATAAGACATAAAAATGTTTTTTTGACTATATATATATATACTTTGAAAATTTTATATGTGTTCCCATAAATATTTAATTTACAATGCATTTGAGTGTAGTTTTATGATCTTGTTGTATTGTCAATTTATTTCTTGAGTACTTGTCAAGTTCATTCAAAAACCACTTTTTAAAATTTTCTACTCAATAATGTTGTATAGTAAATAATTTTCAAATACCCTGTGGTTTAAATGAAGGACTTATATAGAGTATGCAACAAGCTTTTCTTTCTTTTTTTTAATACAATATTGTGTGCTTTTTTATTATCATTTCTTGCTGGGTATTGCACATTTATTTATATTTTTCTTTATCCATTGAACAGAAAAATAATAATTATATTTATTATGCTAATTTTTTATTAAGTTATATTAATAATTATTATTAAACTTAAAATTATTTTAAAGTTTCAATTAACCACATTTGAAAATTTTCAGTATTATGATTTTTTTTTTTTAACTTGAATTAATAATTGCAATAAAACTGTATTATATTACGTGGTTACATTCATGTTAAAGTCAACGCCATAAGTGAGTACTAAATAACATGTGCCAGTATGGCACATTTTGACACATTTTGCCAGTTTAAAAATACCTCGCAATTTTGTTGAGCGAATTGATGTTATTAACAAGTTGAATAAGGTTTTCAAGTATGCGCGAGAAAAATAATTATGAAAAAGAAATTACTTATTTTGCGAAAATAATAGCGAAATCACACGTTTGCCCAATGCTAAGCAATGTTATTCGTTGCTCAAATATGGCATCGAAGTGCATTTATTATGACGTCATGCGCACACACACTATATAGCTTCAAGATATGAAATATAATATACTTACTACCTATAGAGTGTATGCATGCATGTTAAAGTCGAAGCCATGATGGATCAATCAATAATATTGGCATAGCAAAATGACTCATTTTGCTTGCAATATTTTTGAGAGCATTGATGTTGTTAATAGGTTGAATTAGTATCTCAACAAATATGCAAGAAAAAAAATATATCCCACGAAAATGGCCAATAACAAAGGTTGTCCTATGCTATATAAGCAAAGTTGTTCATTAATCCAGTATAGCGTCGTCGAAGCGCATTTAGTATGACGTCATGAGAATACACCCTATTGATTATACATCATATAGCCAAGTTTTATAAACCTTGCTTCATAGCATAAATAGTTAGATGTTCAACACAATTACTAATGTTATTACAAAATAACAATATATGTGCTCTATAATATAGTAATTTTTTCAATTCAAAATTCAAAATTGTTTATTTATTTGTTTCTCCTATACAACCAGTATACAATATAATTTACTTGTATAAATGCATAAATTACTTTATTTATTTATTTTTCTCCGTGAGTAATTTCGTTTATATACGTGTTATTATAAATATAGTGAGCTATATATTTTGAAAAAAAAAATAATAATAATAATAATGGCTAAATAGAAATAGAAGTTAGAAACGTGTTGTATAATGAGCCATGCACATTTAAGAGAACAGTAAACCCTTATACCTCCCATGATTCCCTTCAAGTTTGTAAGATGTAAAGTGGGGCATCATCACTAATTTTGAGCGTGGTGACCACAGAGTCACGTGCACAGTTTGCTAATTTTCTTGACCTCTTTAATTTTCCCGCGCTTTTTTTTTTGTTGTCTCCCCGACATGAACAATATAATAATGCAACTTTCTCCTTTTGTGAAGTCAATACACTTCATGGGGCTGCTGCTGTTATTTTGATGCATTGTCTTCATAGTCTGGCTGATTCATCGCCCCCCCCCCCTCCTTTTTTTTTCCTCAAATTTATTTCATATCACTTTAATATAGGTTATCGGTAGTGAAAAATTCTTAAATATTATATTTATAAAAAAAATCGTTTTAAAAAATTGTAAAAAAAAAATATCTTTAATATTCCTTTTTCAAAATATCTCCAGCATCGGTGTGGATTTCTTTAAAAAATAACATTGCTCAGCATAGGACAAACGTTGTTTTTGCCTATTTTTCTTTTTGGAAAATTAGTTAATTTTATGGTTATTATTATTTTTCTTGCATAACCTAATTCAACCTATTAAGAACACTATAATGCTCTCATACAAATATTACTCCTAAGTATTTTTTAACTGGCTAAAAATATCATTTTCCCATGCTGGCCCATGTTATTTAGTGCTCACGTATGGCGTCGACTTTTATATGAATGCAAGCACCCTATAGCTTTGGCTCTTTACAGCATAGTGATGAAACTCTTCTTTCTGTGCACTTGTTTCAGACTTTGAACTGTGTTTTAGAATTTAAAAAAAAAAGTTTTCATCATCGCGGCGGTAACATTAATCACCCAATTTAACAATATGCCTGCCCATCACCTGTATACAAATAAAAATATATTAATAAAATGCATAAAAAAATAAGGAGACAAAAGCTAAAGAATAAATTAATAATAATAAAATTATGTTGAAGAACAATGTGTTACCTTTTCATATTCAGGAAGTTTAGATACCATAAATAACCTGTTACCGAAAGCTTTTGATTTAAATGACCTACAACATGCATAATAAAACAACAATAAAAAAATTGTTTACGTTTTTGTGTATAATATATTGATCCTATTGTTATGAAAAAAGTGCATTTTCACCGTGACAATCCTATAAAGCATATTTCTATTTAAAAATAGATGAGATTTTTCGTAATTGTTTATTTTTTTAAAAAATACAAAAAGAAATCAATTTAAATTTTTTAAAAATTTCACACAAAAAATGCTTTACATGTTTCTTATTAATTTTATATAATCACGGTGTAATAGAAAGGTGAAGACTCTTCCTATACGCCCCGTTATAAATTTTTGAAACAAGTGCGTCACTAGTTCATACCAACTGCCTAGAGATGGCAAGCGAGTAGATAGGGGCTAGAAATCTCTCTCTAGTGCCTCCCGCAATGGTAAATGAATGAGCGAGTACGAAGAGGTACCCATCATTATATCTAAAGTAGTTTTTATCGCAAAGAGATGATTTTTGTTTTAAATTTGAGAAGACTATCCAACCCTTAAGCCATCAAAATTTCAGATCTGAATAGCTATTAGTACCGTACCAATAAAATCCTAAAGTAACCCCTTTAACTCGCTCGCAAACTGCTCGCAGCTGAAGCACGGCTTGTCAAATTAGCGCGGAATACACTCGCATACATTCGTGAAAAGCCGAAGTAACTTCGTTCATTCTCGGTATTACGATAATCAGGTAAAATGACGAAGAAAAAAGTCAAACATTATTAAATATATAGATGAAAGGAAAAATAATAAATAATAAACTACACACAAAAATATTAAGAGCTATTGTATTATTTAATATTAAATATATATATTATTATTTATATATATTTTATATATTACTTTCTTAACTTATTAACTTTTATATCGAAGTAATAATAATACAAAGATATTCAAGATTAAATTATAAAATCTAACTAAATTTTTTACATATTACAACTACATTATATATATTTATATTCGCTAAAACACTACTCCATTAAAAGTATAAATTTGCAGATTATAATGAAATAGTACATAAAAAAGTTCTACAATTTCTTTTATAATATACATATCAATTTATTTTGCAATGAAAATGTAAAAAAAAAAAAAAAAAAAATGATGCATATAATATAAATACCTATAAAACATTATATAATGCACTTCAACGATATACTGAAATGCATGTACAAAATATACAATTAATGAATTATAAAACATAAACATGGCAATTAAAATTATTTATACTTAAATTTTTTTTTAAAGAACGTTTTAATCGCATGGTTTTTTAAAGTTAAAATTAATTTTATGAATGACCACAATGTTAATCGCAACGAAGTAATTATTTTCATCTTTATGTACAAAACAAAAAACAACTGTGTCAGCAATTCTAAAAACTTTATTCTAGGCGGTACTATGGGGTTTATAGTTTTGAAAGCTAATAATGGTGTTTCTTTTCGTTCATGCATAATGGAAATATATAAATTTTAACAAATTTAATTAGTAAGTAATAATACATATATATATATATATATATATATATATATATATATATATATATATATATATATATATATATATATATATATTAATATCTACATTATATATATATATATATATTATAAATTTATGTGTGTGTGTTTGTGATAATTAAATAAATAAATATTTCAGCATAATTTATACTTTTCAAAAGAGTTTGATAATTCAACCCATAAGTCAATGAATAACTAAACTAAACATAATTAAACGTAAGGTAAAACAAAAGAAATATTCATTGTTTTGTTTTATGTTATCATGTTTTTTGTTTTATGCGCATCAATATGCTCCGCATATTTTGTGAGAGGAAGGAACTTTTCAAAAGTTTTTACATTGCGCCTTTTTTATTATTATTTGCAACGTTCAACGAAAAAAGTTGAAAATTTACGAAGTTTCAATCGGGAGATAAAGTGGGGATGCCTTATAAACTGCACCTAGCGCTAATTTGACAAGCCGTGCTTCAGCTGCGAGCAGTTTGCGAGCGAGTTAGAGGGGTTACTTTAGGATTTTATTGGTACGGTACTAATAGCTATTCAGATCTGAAATTTTGATGGCTTAAGGGTTGGATAGTCTTCTCAAATTTAAAACAAAAATCATCTCTTTGCGATAAAAACTACTTTAGATATAATGATGGGTACCTCTTCGTACTCGCTCATTCATTTACCATTGCGGGAGACACTAGAGAGAGATTTCTAGCCCCTATCTACTCGCTTGCCCTCTCTAGGCAGTTGGTATGAACTAGTGACGCACTTGTTTCAAAAATATGTTCGAGAGTCTTCACCTTTCTATTACACCGTGTATATAATACTTATTAATTTACTGATTTATTTATTTTTAAGACATTTATTTATTTATTTATTTATTTATTTATTTATTTATTTATTTATTTATTTATTTATTTATTTATTTATTTATTTATTCTTTATTCTCATTTATTTATTCATTTACTGTTATGCAAAACAGGTAGGCGTTAATTACTTATATATTAGATACAGAAATAAAAATTACGTAATTTATACTACATTATGCATATAGCGTAAATTTTACTATTTTTTAATTGTACAAAATAATTATGCTGTGCAACATTACAGTTGCTTTATAATAGCACAATATTATGTTGTTATGATAAATAATATTATGCTGAAATTGCGTTAATACGTATTTAGATACTATACTATATACTATCTTTGAAATATTTAATAATTAATCAAAATCAAATTAGCATAATTAATACAATATGTTATAATAATTAATCAAAATATATTGAAAAAAAAAAGAAGTTAATTTTATAAAATTAAATCAAGTATTAAAGGAAACATAATAATCTTCATATTACGGTATACGCTGCGTTGCTATAGCAACAACAATAATAATAATAATATAATGACACTCCATATAATTATCTCGTGGTAATGTTTTCCTTTACTCTCATTGGTTAATATTTCCCGCCAAATTTTCATGACGTCATAATATTGGCCTTGCACGCCTTGCACGTGTAGGGTTTTTTAAACGCAGTTAGCGGGCGCTATGTAGAGAGACGTATAGTAAAAAGAAACAAAATAAGTGATAAAAAAAAAATACTCGTAAGATAGGAATTTTATGAGAAAGGTCATCGAGTATTTTTTTTATTGTCACGAGTATGTTTTTTTTTATTATGCTAATTTTTTTTACCTATACTAATGTGTCTGCGGCTTTATTTTTTATTATTGCATCATTAATTTGTCATTGGAAACTAAAATTATAGTTGATTTCATGGAATTGCTCTTAATTTTGTCTGGTGTTTTTTTTACCACCCCCTCTTCTTTAAATACACGTATAAAAGTTACGTGCTGAATTTATGGTTTAGCATTAATTTATTATTTTTTATGCTGTGCATTTACAGAAGAGACTGAAGTTTTTACTGTGTTTTGTCTAAGCTATAATGTATAGGGTGTTAATATAGAGGTCGACGCCATTTGTAAGCACTAAATAACATGATTCGATATGGGCAAATAACACACTTTGCCAGTTTAAAAATACTTTGCAATATTTTTGAGAGCATTGATGTTTTTAAAAGTTTGAATTAGGTTTTCAAGTATTCGGGAAAACAACAACTAATTTTTCAAAGAAAATATCCAAAAACCAAGTTTGTCCTATGCTATTCATTGCTCTAGTATGGCGATGAAATGCATTTAATATGACGTCATGCGCATACACACTATATAGCAAAGCTACTTTTCACTACAAAGATATAAAACTCTATACTGAAAGATTAGAAGACATCCAACAACAATATTATGTTGTAGAAGCACATAATTATGTTCTATACAGCAAAGCTTGTCAATTTTATTATTTTTCACCTTGCAGCAGAATTTGCTATGAAATATATACCAAAAATTTTGTTGCAATGAAATATTGTTTCTGGAATGGGTATCAAATAATTATTCCGTATTTATTATTGTCCACTTATAGTTTGACATTTTATTAAAAAGGAAAAAGAGTGGGCCTGCTCAAAAATCCTGCGCAGGATCTTGCAGGACCCCGCAAGATCTTGCAAGATTTGGCTTCTTGCAAGATCCTGCGCAAGATCTTGCAAGATCTTGCACGGGGTCCTGCAAGATCCTGCAAGATCTTGCAAGACAAATTTCTTGCAGGATCCTGCATGATCTTGCACAGGATCCTGCATAATCTTGCACGGGGTCATGCAAGATCTTGCAAGACAAATTTTATGATCTTGAGTGGGAACGTCTTGCACAAGATCCTGCCAATCTTGCACAGGATCTTGCAAGAAAAATTAAAAGTCCTGTTCAGGACCTCTTGCACAGGATCCTATATGATCTTGCACGGGATCTTGCAAGATCCTGCAGGACAAATTTAATTTGTCTTGTGCAAGATATTTTTTTGCAAATCCTGTTCAAGATCTTAATATCTTGCGTATCCTGAGATTTTTTTTGAGAATCTTGTGCTTTCCTGAGCAGGATAAAACGCACCCCTAATTTTTCCACCCCAAATAATATAAAAAATTAACTCTCAAACAATTATTAAAATAAACTGTTGGTAGGTTAATTATTTCTTTCAATAAGTACTAATTTATGGTGAATTTACAATTAAAAAACCTAATATTTTACAATTATTTTCATTCAATAATTATAATTCTTCTATTTTGTAATTAATTTACCCTGGGGTGAACTTTTTGGGGTAGAAATGGGCAAAGTATGTTAGAAAAACATGTTATAACACGTCAATAGCAATATCAAAGTATAAATAGAACATTCAACCATCTATAATACAAGATGTCATGATGGCAGAATGGTCCAGGGAACTTCTACGCGATCACCGAAGTCAAGCAACGTCGAGCGTGGCCAATACTAAGATGGGTGTACATCATTAAGAAATCAAATATAAAATTAAATTAAACGTTGTAAAATATGAAAAAAAAATCAATATTGCTTTTTATAACATATTTTAGAATTTAAGTTGTCACCCACAGGTGTTCAGCGCTTTTAATTACTAAAAATGTTAATTAAAAAATCTTGCACGGGATCCTGAGCAAGATCCTGCGCAAGAAATTTGAAAAAAAATCTTGCAGGATCTTGCAAGATCTTGCAGGAACCCGTGCAAGATCTTGCAAGATCCTGGCCAAGATCTTGCAGGGCAAGATTAAAAATTTTGCACAAGATCATGCAAGATCCTGAACAAGATCTTGTACAGGATTTTTGAGCAGGGGGGGAATATGTGAAGTATAATGCCCTATACTACTTATTCTTAAAATAATTCCCATAATTTCACTTTTTTTTAGGTGGGAGTGAAAGTAGTAGGGAGGTGAGAACAGTTTTAAGTGCCTGAAAAAAATATATATATTGATTATGTTTCCTAATAAATATGCTCGGTGATTAATCGTTATTTAAATTTCAAGAGAGATAATCCCTGCTCGAAAATCTTGGCAAGTTCTTGCCAAGAACCCGTTTCTTAGCAAGAACTTGGCAAGTTCCTGCCAAGAAACAGTTTCTTAGTAAGAACTTGCCAAGAACTTGTCTCAAGATCTTGACTGAGTATTTCTTGGTAAGTTCTTACCAAGAACTTACTTCAAGATCTTGATAAACATTTTCTTGGCAAGATCTTAGTAAGATTATGCCAAGATCTTAGTTCTTGGCAAGTTCTTGACAAGAAATTTACCAAGATCTTAGTTACGATTTCTTGCCAAGATCTTGGCTAATTTCTTATAAATATTAAAAAAAAATCTTGGCAAGTTCTTGCCAGGATTCAGTTTCTTGGTTCAATCTTGGCAAAATTTGTAAAAAAATTTAAGATTTCTTGATTCAGAAATTTCTTGGCTCAAAATCTTGACAAGTTCTTGGTAAGATCTTGGAATATTAATTAGGGGTTGAAAAAGGGTTAAGGAGTTTTGATAGAACATTTTTGATGCCAAGAACAGGTTCCTCATCCCTTTTAACCCCTAGAAACCAAATTTCATATTTTTAACCTTTCTGACATCTCGACAATCTAAGTCCAAACATTTAGAACTTTATATAGCGCAAATAATACGTAAAGTCCATAAGAGTCAGAAAAGAGCAGTGTAAGGACAGCCTCATTAGTGATCACCAAAGTCAAGCAACGTGGAGCGAGTTTAGTAGATGGATGGGTGACCAATTTTTTTATTGCGCTAGAAATGTTTTTTTTATTGATTTCTCTTTATTGTGTACTGCAGAATGTGCAGAATAAATTTTCCTACATTTTAATTATTAATTTTAATTAAAATTAATTATTTATCCAAGATCTTGTCAAGAACTTGGCACGATTTTGCAAGAACTTGACACGATCTTGTCAAGATCTTGACACGATTTTGGCAAGATCTTGACACGATCTTAACACGATCTTGACAAGATCGTGGCACGATCTTGACAAGATCTTAAACAAGAACTTGCTAAGTTCTTGGTAAGTTCCTGACAAGAACTTGGCAAGATTTTCGAGCAGGGATTTGCATGTTAAAAGAAACAATAATCATATTTTAATTATAATCAACTTGCCAACTATATAGCTAAATATAATAAACAATAAACAGCGAACGGAAATGATATTTTATCATAAATATATACAGTATGCTGAAAGGTTAAAATTTAAAACTAAAATCAAAACTATGCTTTTACATAACTAATCACTGCAATTTATTTTTACTTAAGGAACTTTACTTACACGGAGAGAAATTATGGATTGGAATAACTCAAGATTTATTTAAAAACGAACCACTTCACTTTTTGGTTTGATTTAAATGAAACTTGAGTTGGTATGACTATGGCATGAGTTATACCAACTCAAGTTTCAGTTATATCAAACCAAGAATTGAAATGGTTCGTTTTTAAATAAATCTTGAGTTATTCCAATCCATAATTTCTCTCCGTGTACTTACTTACTTACTTACTTACTTACTTACTTACTTACTTACTTACTTACTTACTTACTTACTTACTTACTTACTTACTTACTTACTTACTTACTTACTTACTTACTTACTTACTTACTTACTTACTTACTTACTTACTTACTTACTTACTTACTTACTTACTTACTTACTTACTTACTTACTTACTTACTTACTTACTTATTTTTATATTCAATTGTATATTTATATGTATTTAAATATCACTTCATATCATATAACAACAGCATTCTAATCTCTCTCTCTCTCTCTCTCTCGTGTCTCCACGTGGCTGACCTCGGATAGATATCAATGAAAAGTCACGTGACTAGTGCATATTATAAAAATTTGGCGGGAAAGGCAAAGTGGCACAACTTCTCCAAGATAGTTTTCTCACGCCTCGACAGTATAATCATAATACAACACTGTATGGGATGTGCTAATCTATATTGTCATTAGCTTTGAAAATTTAAAATACAAACAAGCCGCTTCTCGATCTTCTGTGAATCTTGTTATACATATACACGTGTCATAATATGTTACACGTGTCAAACATTAATGCCTGATTTACCTACCTATATCCTGCCCTACCTTTCTTTATAACAAATTACATTATTATTATTATTAGCTATTGTTTACACGTTCCTTGTATCTAACAGTATTTTTATGTGCATATTTAATAATAAATATTCCAAAAATTGTTTGCTAATTTTATCAGAATATGATTTAATATTTTAATTTGCATGTGGAATTCATAATTATTTTCGTTTTAAAAAATAAACTAATAATTCATGACTTTGATTTATATTTTTATTTGTATTATTATTTTTTCCCTAAAATTTACTTTTTTTTTTTTTTTTTTTTTTTTTTTTAAGTTTTGCATATTATACTTTATTTACAAAAATTGTTATCATGCAAAATCAGGGCAGCACAGTATTTCAAAAGACTAATTTTTCATCAGTCGAATGGTCCCGAATACATTATAGTAATATACTGCAATACTAAAAAATAGGAAATTATAGGAACCATTGCAATTGTCGCTTTTTCCGCACGACCTACGCAGGATAAAAATAAATTCGTAATGATAATGCTATAAAATGCAGCAACATTTTATAAATACGTACTAATTTGTGCTATATTTTGTAGAAAATAATAGCATAAGACGTTCAGCATAATAACTTATGCTATCATTATACAAAAAAGCAACATTTGTGCTCTAGAACAAAATATAGAGTTTTTATGCAATACAAGCATAAATTACGTAATTTATTTCCTTGTACCAGTAAGACCTATATTAAACAACTTTACAAACTTAACTTGAATTACAAAATTAATATAAAATTAAAATCTGGTAGAGAGAGAGAGAGAGAGAGAGAGAGAGAGAGAGAGAGAGAGAGAGAGAGAGAGAGAGAGAGAGAGAGAGAGAGAGAGAGAGAGAGAGAGAGAGAAGGAAAGCCGTAACTTATACGTAAGAATAAAATGTGTATGTACCATGTGATATAAAATATTAATTTATTACTCATTTAAAAAATCAAATAAAAAAAAATGTATAACACATCACACATACCATTCAACGAATTAAAAATCATGAAAGAATTTCTCTCTGAAGTTACCGGAAATACGATGATGTCACACATTTTCTCATCGTTATATTTTTTTTATGCAAAGTATAAAGAAGCGAGAAAAAAATTGAGAGAATTCTTTTATAACTTTGGTGCTAAGCAAAAAAAAAAAAAAAAAAAAAAAAAAAAAAAAAAAATTTAAAGGATTTTTTTTTCTTGCGTGACTACAAATTAGTTTATTTTCTATTCTCTATATTGCTTTTTTATATGATACTAGTTTGCATGCCTGTTTGATTGAGAGAACTGATTTTTTATCTTTGTGCAATCGTTTGAGAGAGAGAGAGAGAGAGAGAGAGAGAGAGAGAGAGAGAGAGAGAGAGAGAGAGAGAGAGAGAGAGAGAGAGAGAGAGAGAGAGAGAGAGAGAGAGAGAGAGGAACAAAAAATAATAGGAATATAAATGTAAGAAAAAAATTATATTAATTTACAGCATTTTACACCGAGAAAGAGTTCAGATATTTAATGTTCAGCACGTGTGTTCTTATTTATTCATTCATATTTACTTTATTATAATGTAGCTCACGCAAAAAGAAAGAAAAAAAGTGGAAAATGCAGTTTATTTGAACTTAAATTTTAACTTTATTAGCAGTAGTATAATAAAAAAATTTTAACTGCTTAAAATACGTAGAAGTCTGTCTCCTTTACTGATTTCTAGTCTCACTTGTCAGTGCTTTAGTTTTTATAAAAAAAAAGAAGTTAAAATTAAGGTTTAATAATAATAAAATAATTAACGGCTTTTATTGGGCGAAATCAGGCATAACAACCTCTCAATGAAATGATAGGAAATTATGCGACTCGCTTTCAATTACCCGCTGTGATTGGTTAATGTGCTCCACAGATTAACTTTCGTTTAACATCATAAGGTGTTTGTAAACCATTGTTTTTTGTGTTGCTAAGGAAGAAAACATGATGATCACCTAATTATTTTTTAATAAAATTGCGTTTTTTTTTTTTTTTTTTTTTTTGAACAAGTTTGAGAGTTTTGTATTCATGGTGTTTGCATTCATAAAAAAGTCGACGCCATATGTGAGCACTAAATAACATAGGCTAGTATAGGAAATTGAAGCTTTTGACAGTTTAAAAATACTTGGCAATATTTTTTATACATTGATATGCTGTGAACATAGGTTGAATTAGGTTTTAAAGTATACTAGAAAAATTGATTAATTTTCCAAAGAATATATCTAAAAACCTATATTGTCCTTATGCTGAGCAAAATAATACAGACAACATATAGTTATATATTTATTTTATTTATTTATTTATTTTTGTCTTGGTTCTTTTCGTACGAAATTGTAAATCACAAAATAAACAAACGTCTAAAAATTGAAAATCTTACTGAGAGCTCTGTAGATATTTATTTTTCGTGTTTGTTAATTATAATTTATAATAATAATAAAAGGAGCTCAAAATTGCTTAATTCTGCGTGTATATATGAAACATATTTGAAACTATTGTTCATTTAATATAATAACAATAACATAAGTGATAAGTGAAATATAGAATGGCGTATACATCAAATTTTCAATTATGCACGCTCTCACTTCTTTTGCACTGAGAAAACCGTTCGGTTATCACAATGAAATATTTAAGATATAAGATTTTATTACGTTCTATGTCTTTACAGAGTATTTAGGTTATAGATAATGATTATAAAGAGTTCAAACACTCTAAAAACTGGTGCCTTACTTTAGTTACGAATCTTATCAGATCAGCATCAATTTTAAGTTATTATGAGTAGCTAAAATAATACAATTTAGCAAGTTATTAAAAATAGCTAATTTAAGTTGTTTGAAGTTTATTCAAGCTATTTAAAGTTTTAAAAAAGCTATTGTTAGTAACTTGCTAAAATGCATTATTTTAGTTACTTTTATTAAATTTAAAAGTGATTATTTTAAATAAGTTAGGATTCGTAACTAAAGTAATGCACCAATTTTTAGAGTGATGGTAAATTTTATAAAATTTATAATTATACAGGTGAAGTAGCTACCCAGGTAGTCCAACAAATATTCACCGGAAGGTGTTATTGTTTATTTATTTCATATTGGTCAAAAGCATACATACTGACGCCCATATGTAATATAATATACAATAATATAGACCATTCATGGACATTTTATGTAAACCTATAAAAACAGGAAAATAAAATGCCGGAAGCGGAAACCACGTGATGGTAAAAGTGGGAGATAACTTCGCGCCAGGAGCAAGCTAGGTCTGATGGTTCTTCCAATAACACCGGAAATTGATTTAAAAGACAGAACTTCCGGCAACCGGAAGGTACATTGAAGTCATTTTTCTTTCGGAAAATGAACTTTTTGATCACATGGTTTCCTTTTCCTGTTGTTAGAGGAAACATAAAGCGATCAATACAATACAACTTTCCCAATACTATATAGTTCGAGCGGATGCAGTGTAATTAACTATGTATAAAGTCAACTGTGATTGGCTAGTAGGTTTATAACATGCTATCTGATTGGTTTAGCACCACGGATGTAGCTTTTGGCGGGAAAGACGTGGTTTTGGCATACATCTTGTTTCAGTGTACATATTTGGTTCTATAATATATTTTTGTATAAAGGAGGAGTTTCTCTGTTTTTCTTTATATTTTAAAATATAATAGTAATAATAATTTTAGAAATTTTGATTGAAATTGAAATCTGACAATACTTGTTATCACCAATACTTGTTTGCACCAATCAAAGGCGCGGGACACCCAATTTAACTTATAAATTATAATTAATTTTTTTTAATTATGAAGAAAATTTTTACGCTTAAACTTGTGTACTTTTCACGTATGGGGAGAAAAAAGCCCCCCCCCCCCTTCCTTTCAAATTTTGAGAAAATACTGCATTGTTTCTTGAAATTTTAAAAGAGAGATAGGCAAAGCGTTTTAAGTTATAATTTCTATTTTTATTATTATCGCCGGTATAATTCTATATTATTCTCTATTTCGAAACTTTTTTAATTCATAAATATATTTTACTTTTTTTCTTACTCTGTCTAACATTTCTATTTTTAAATTCATTACAGTATAATCTTAAACAATGTAGATACTTAACTTCATAATTTCTAAATAATTACTAATTATTTAATTAGTTAAAGATAACAATTTATAAATGTAATAAAGGTATGATCTTTTGACTCTTTTTGTTTTAATAGTTTTTTTTTTCTTGACGACAATTATATTGCAGCAGTATATGTATCCTGGCTTGATATTCATCACTTAATTATTATAAAAATGCAAGATATCATAATATTATACACGGAAAAAACTTTTATTATTATAGCATGTTATATCTTTATAATAATAAATTAGATTATGTCCAAATCAGTCGCTTTACGTTTTTTTTTTTTTTTTTTTTTTTTTTTAATCATTATTGTGAGACATTTTTTTATCCAATCAAGATTCTCGTATTGTTGGCTGGTGCGAAAATCAATAAAATAAATATATAGTTAATTATTTTGTAAAATAAAATTTACATGAGTTTACAACATTATAAAAAAAATAAATATAAATAAATAAATGAAAATAAAATTTCCTGATATTATTTATACATTTAAAAGGTTAATAACATATAATTATGATAACTTCACTATTCTTCAGGTTAAAAGTATACACGTAATGCACCAAGGGGTTAAGGGGTTTTCAAAAAAAAAAAAAAAAAAAAAAAAAAAAGTACGAAAACTCAAAATCTAAATTTTAATGATACTCGCCTTTTCAAAGGCTTATGCAATCCTTCGAAGTGTTTTAATAAGTGTCTTACTTTATCTCAATTTAAATAAATTATCACACTGAATTTTATCCTTTGTTTATTACTGCATGTTTTTGGTGTTTATCTGGGAAAACTGTTTGAGAAAAGAAAAGGGGGTGCATCCGGTTGTAAAAATATCTGATCTTGGTTTGACCAATTTTTTCTTCTCTCACTTTTTTTTTTTATTATTATTATTATTTTTTTTTTAGTGTAATATCTTTCCAACAATGGAGATTAGATAACGTCCTTGTTTTATCCTCACACACACACACACACACACACGTATAACGACAATTAAACTGCAGTGACCAACAACATGTATCGAGGTCAAGCTTTGGGAAACATCTTTTAAATTATCAGGGACGACGACTCGAGCATAAAGCTTCCATGATGATGTAAAATATACTTTATTAATATAATGATGACAGGAGAGAATATTAAGGAATTATACAAATTTATGCATTTCTATGTTAAATGTAGTTTATTTTTTGTGTGCATTATAATATATCACGATTTATAGATGTATTTATATTCCGTAATCAAAAATCTCTATGTCCTCTCTGTTTCTGATGTAAATAAATGTCTGCCTGTCTGTCCTGCTCTTATTAACTCACTATACTCTTTGTTATACTCTGAGGGAAAAAAGCCTTATGGGACAAAAAAGAAATAAGGCACACAGCATTTACAATTACATCTTATCTGCATGAAATAGAATGAATATTACTAAAAGTTGTAATTATGGAAATAATTATGCTCTGCAATTTTGTAAAAATTGTTTCTTTCTTTATTTTCTTTCTTTTTTCTTGTTATTTGTTTATTTATTTATTTATTTTTTTGTGAAATTTTGTTGTTTTGAATAAATATTGTTGAATTCCGTCGTAATAATGTAATAATAATTTCGCATATTTATTTTTAACTACAGTATTATTATACTTACTTGTTAGCTTTAAAAACTACACTGCAGAAACTTAAAAATGCTTTAATGTGGAATGCCGTTATATATAACTTATAGGAATAGACCAGAAAACAACATAAGCATTTATGTTACAAAACACTTGATGGAACTACATAAATAACTTTAGTTTGTCTCAAAACGCAACTGTAGCTCCAGTGATCAGAGATTTTCAATTTATGCAACCCGCACAATATTTTGTACTAATTTTTGCATGTTTTTGACGTCACAAACATGAATAGTCACGCAAATTACATACTTTACAGTTTTTTCACGCTCTCTCGTAGCATGCTTTTTATAATAAAACCTAAAATACTGAAACAGAACTGGCTACATTAACATTCTGGTAAAAATTGTCAACAGTTATGAAGATCCCATTTCGTGTTTATTCATTAAAAAGCACATGTTGTTTTTTTGTGATCTATTGCTTTATAATAAAATAAAAATGCCTAGACATATTTTAAGATCATTCATAGACACAAAGCGTATTATAAAAATCATAATATTTTAATGAGAATAATAAATTAAATTTATTATAATAATTATTGTCATTTATATTATATAGAAGTATAATAGACATTTATAAAATAAATCCCACCACAAAGAAAAAGTTATTTGATTAATTTTCTTTTATTATTTAGTTCTTGAAAAAACTATATAAAATTAAATACATTAACATAATTCAAGTGTAATATATTTTTATATATCGTATAATATAAAACATGTTTCTAATAAAAAATTATTATTACGCATTTACATTCACGATTCTTAGAAATTAGTTTTTTATATTAATTTTCCTATTTATTGATATTATTGCAACATTCGTATATGCTAATTATTTATAATATAATATTTTTTTTATGATTTATATTATATTTATTAATTAAATTTAAGTGATGATTAAAGGGCGGTATGGGGGAGTACGTTTACATTGTATGCACGATCTTTGTAAATTTAAGAAATATTAAAAGAGAAAATAACCAAAAAATTGTAATTATTGTAATTAAATAACTATAATGCTGTATATTTGAAAATAAATATTAAAAATATTTATCTTTCTAAGACACTAATTTTATGATATTAATGAATCATAATACAATTTAGCACTTGAAATTTAAAATATTAAATATATATATATATATATATTTAATAAATAAATTTAAAAAAAAAAGTAAATCTTCAAAATTCAAAATATGTTTATTCATTTCTATCTCCAAACATACATAATACAAAATATTTGTACATCAGCAGGTTCTTGTTTTAAGATTAAAACAATGAGAAATGATAGTCAGACTTACAAACTAAATACATATCTGGTTTTAACATAAAATCTGGTTTTAAATAGCTGAGTAGTGACTCGCACTAGTACATCAGGTGTGAGAGCACAACACCTTGCACGACAACTAATGCTTACATGCATTGCATGACGACACTTATGTAATCTCTTTGCACACAGCATTCTGGAGCTATGATTATGATGTGATTGCACCGTCCAGCCTGTCTAGAGTTTCCACGGTTTCTCTAGGCTGTCACGGTGAATGGTGAATGCAAGGCTGTGTAATTATAGGCTTTGGCTGGCTCATTTGTGTGGTTTTCACTGTAATCGACTAATCGTCGATAAGACAATGTCTTGACAGGACTATATTACAGAAATAATTATCCCTTTTGATACTATTAAATCGTTTAAGTTTTTTTTATTATTTTTAATGAAAGTGTTTGGCTTTTTTCAAATCAGAAATGGTATATGTGTTTAATTTAAAATGTCAAACTTTATTTCGAAATTTTAAATTTCAAACCTATCTTGCTAATATTTTTTCAGGCACGTGTATCCCATTACAAAAAAAAAAAAAAAAAAAAAAAAAGACATAATTTTTTATCTTGTCCCGCAGTTTCAGTTAATGAATTCACAAATATTTTCCAAAAATTTAGAACAGTATATCAAATTTCAGTAAGCAGACAATTTTGCGATATTTAGCCCATCATAACATGGCATAGCCAGGTATAATACAGTTTGCTTCTAAAAAGATATTTGATATATTAACACAGAGAGCCGGTACACATCAGAAATATCAAATTTATACCTGTCACAATTCACGCATCAACATTCTTTATCATTTTTTATTTCTATGTGTTTTTTTTAGCAGCACGTGGCAAAAAAAAAAAAATAATAATAATAATAATTTTTCAAACCGTGAGAATGAAGTTAGAATTTGCTCCAATATATTAAATCAGGGTGGTATACTAATGTGTGTGTGTTTTTTTTAATGTGGTGACCCCTGTCTCAAAAAATAATGTTTAAAAAAAATCTGCTGACTTTATTGTTGGTTTTATAGACAAAAATGATCTAGACTAAGTTTGTCATTGAATTCTATAGAAAATAGAGTTTTCTTACATTTTGAGTGTCTCTAAAATCAAATTTGAATTACGGGACGCTCAAAATGTAAGTGCACTATCTCAAAACTTTATGATAAACTTATACTTTTGGTCATTTTTATCAATAGTATGTATGCATATGACGTCATATTGAATGCGCTTTGAAGCCATACTGGAGCAATAAACATCATTACTCAACATAGTACAAACTTCTGTTTTGGCCATTTCCTTTAGAAAATTGGTGTTTTTTTGCTTTTATTATTTTTCTCACGTATACTTGAAAACATAAATTCAACCTACCACTACCAGCATCAATGTTCTCAAAATATAGAAAAAAAAGTATTTTTAAACTTTATCCAAATATGTCATTTCCCCATATGACCTATGTTATGCATTGCTCACACATGGCGTCAAATTTTACATGAATGCGACCACCCAATAGTATATAGAGACAAATCTAGGACGACTCGCTACATGAACAACTCGGAGCAGACAGTTCGTGACAGACTATTCTCTATACTTGTATGATATGCTACTGGACTATTCGCGACCGGACAATTGGCTACAACGGATAATTTGACGTTTAATAAGGCATAAAACGTTGTATTTTTAATTGTAATTGAACACACGATCGATCTCCATACGTTTCTCTGAAATCTATCAATGACAGGAAAATCATATCATACATATATAAATAAATAATTAAATTGTTATGTTGCCAAATATTTCACAGACCAGACAAATTAATTACTTGATTGTATGAACAGACACCTATATAACATTGCAAAGCCTGTACGAAAACGTGTATGTTTTCAGTTATATTGAAGTCGCATGTCTGTACTGCGAGGGTTGCTTACTGATGCACTTACAGTTTGGTAAAATGTACGTGAGCATCGCCAAATTTACGACTGCAACTCTTTTTATCTCAGCCGTGTATAGATTTGATAAGTGAATGAAGAGCTTTTTTTTTATATAAATTTATTGAATTTGAGTTAATTTTATATACGGTGGTTACATTCAACGCCATGAACACTAAATAATGGAAAAATGACCCATTTTGACAGTTTTGAGAGCGTTAATGCTGTTAGAAGCGATTATATGCGAGAATACATATAATAATAATAATAATAAAAGTAATTTTTAAATATTATATATAGGTTGTATCCTGATGACGTCATATTTAATGCACTTTGAGGCCATATTGGAGTAGTGAATAACATTACTGAGCATAGGACAAATTTCTTAGCAATCTTCTTTGGAAAATCGTTTTTTTTTTTTTTTTTTTTTTTGTTATTCTTATTATTCTCACATATTTGAGATACTAATTTAACATATTTACAGCATCAATGCTCTTAAAAATATTGCAGTGTTTTTAAACTTAAAAAATAAGTTATTTTCCTATGCCATCCATGTTATTGAGTAATCCAACATGGTGTCGACTTTAACATGAATGCATACACCCTATAGCCTAAAAACCACGTTTGTACTATGCTCCAGTATGGTGTCAAAGCGTATTCAGTATATCATGCGCATACAACATATATCTTGCTCAAAAACCGCTTCAATAGAGGATAGTCCTAAATATAGTAAATTCATGGGTCCTTCATCGCTTTCTAGAGCATTTTTGATTGGTTACACATATCCAACGATAACAAGCGTTTTGAGATAAATTATAATGATAACAAAAGAAGCTTCTAGAGGTCTGATATAATTTTTAGAAACTCTCTAGTGCAGCAAAAATAATATTACTGGATATAACCATAGTATAAGTATATTATACTTTTTTTTTTTTTTAATTAACTTTTAAACATTATTTTCACAAAAAAATAAAAATCACATTTTTTTCTTTCAATAAGGATGCCAATACAAAACATTGACATAAAATGACGTTGAGTTATAGAAATAAAAATTGACGTAATTTCCCTTCTTATATATTATATTATATTATGATAAAAGTTGGCAACAAATAAAAGAAGAAAAATTCTTTACATGTCAAACATACTTATTGTCAGGTTTTACTCATTGAAATTTTATTTCTGTTGTTTGCACGTGTTTGAGATGTGGTGGTGACAAATAGCCACCACTTCCGGTCAAATTTTCTCGCTTGACCATCGAGAAGGATTTTTTTTTCTATTGTGAAAAAAAAAGTTTGTCTGAGCCTTTTTCTTGTGTTTTTACTGTTTTTTTCTTCTTTTTTTTTTTCATTGTGGAGAGAGAGAAAGAAAGAGAGAGAATCATTAGCTACGCAACACTGCGTTTACTTAAAATCTGTCACTAAATATATATTTTTAGAAAGGATTTTTATTTTATATTTTAAAAGATCTAGAAGTTTGAAAGGGCTATTTTTCTATTTTAGTAACGTAAGATGATAACCTTTGTTTCCAAAATGAGAGAGAGAGAGAGAGAGAGAGAGAGAGAGAGAGAGAGAGAGAGAGAGAGAGAGAGAGAGAGAGAGAGAGAGAGAGAGAGAGAGAAGTGATTTTAAGGAGCAAAATATTTGGAATGAGACGCCACTTGTAATTTTGCACGCTATTTTAGTTTTCTGATTTCTGTCAAAATTCTCCTATAGTGCACACAAAAAAGAGAAAAGAGAGTATAGTGTATCATTCTAATATATATATATTTTTTCTGATGTTGTCATACAAATTTTTTTGTTGGCAAAATTTGAAACAAATTTGCAAGCATTGTAATCACTTTGTATACCCAATATACAGTAAATTTTTTATATATTATATAATAATTTTTTTCCCTGTAATTTAGTTTCAAGTTTCTTTGATCTTTCATTCAATACAATAAGCATTTTTTAATTTTATGTTTTTGTTATATCTATTGTTCTTTCTTATTTGATTATCTTAGTTTATTTATACTTACTTTTTTATTATTTTTTTTTCTTTACTATTCAACTGCATTTCTTTTATATCATATGCCTCAAGCTTTTACTTAAATTTTTATAATTGACAATGGTTTTCTCCACAACATTTGGACAATTAAAGAGTACTACGAACTGCGAGTGTGGTACCTCATGTAAATGTAAGTTATGTGGCGAGCCAATGTGATCGATATAATTTGCTGAATTGTTCTAATCGTTTTATTAGTATAACGTCATATATTTTATATGCACAGAAATTATGTATTTAATAATTACATGCATGAAAATTTATGATATTTATGTTGTATACCACAAAAGTGTTTAACAAATAAAATTAATAATACACATTATACGTGTATGAAGAGAGAGAGAGAGAGAGAGAGAGAGAGAGAGAGAGAGAGAGAGAGAGAGAGAAAAAAGTGATAATTTATTTAATGATACATTAGTGAGAATTTTTCATTACATTTCATAGTAATACGAATATGTTTTAAATTCAAATATTTCTAAAATAATAGTTTTTTTTATTGCAATTAAAGTATTGAAATTATATTTATTTTGGTAATTTTACTTCGGAGTAGACATGGTAGCTGTTAATAATTTTTTTATAGTATATGTGTGTGTGAGAGGGAGAGAGAGGGAGAGAGAGAGAGAGAGAACTGCTTCCAGTTTTTGCCCGTATGTCTGAGAAATACATACGTATAATACAATTGGGATACTTGAGACCAAATTTGGTGATGCAACCAATTCTTGGTTCACCTAATTTAGGCAAGATATTTGACCTCACACACTGGCAAAACAAGCGCAACTTAATGTACCGTGACTCTTTTCGCCACGGAGACAAAAAAATATATATAAAGCCTGTTCTTTCCTGCAATGTCCAGTCTTAAATGAAAAAAATCTCTCCTAAAATGATGAAAATGTCGCTCATTTTAATAAGCTTCTTACAAGAGAAAATTTTGTGGTACAGTTTAGTAACCATGTCTGTGTTTAATTGTGAAAACTTTCCCAAATTCTTCATTTTTGTTATTTTCTGCAGCTATACTTATAATAATAATAATAAAAGCTTTGATAAGTATTTTGGTTAAAAAAAATCCATGCGCATTTAAAAAATATTGAAAATTTCATTATATAACATATATTTATATATAAATTTGAAATACTTACGGAAATACGTACAATATTCCTGAATTTCTTATATGGCTAAAAATAAATATACGTAATAATTATGGCAGTAGAAATATAGAACATTTTCAGCACAATTTGTTCCATACAGTATAAATCTATTACAAATTTTATAAATAAATAAATATAGGAGAGCATTTTTTTTATGCTTTACTTTTTTGAATGCTATAGATATGGACTATACATAAATGCAACATAATAAATATATGGAAGAAGAAATTTATGGGGGAAAAAAGTCGATATAGAGTCATCCTATATCTATTTTTATTGAAGTTCTTTTAATATTATAATAATGATAATTTTTGGTGCTAAATTACTCGCACCTTTATATTGGCCCAAGCAACAGCCCTATATATAGTGTTACAAAAAGAAGAAAATAAAAGACGTATAATTATAATAATAAAATCTTCTAAACATGTACACACGCGATTGTGATAATATAACCATTCAAAAATCTCACACCAAATTTACAAGACTAGCACGCTGAATTTAAATGGTAAAAATACTTCTGCAAATGTGTGTGCGGACAACCACGCAATAATTATGCTATATAGCTCATTTTCAGCACAAATTGTTCACTACACAGCATAAACTATTGCTATACTGCATAATAATACGTTTCATAGGATAAATATTATGATGTACACTCCTCTCAAATAAATCTGACCACTTGCGTTAAAGTTCCCATTTTTAATGTTTGGAGAGATTAACACTTCGGTCAGATTTATTTAGGAGAAGTGTTCAGCATAATTAATTATGTTGTTATAATTTACCATCATTTATGCTATTAGAACATAAATGCAGCATAAATTACGTAATTTATTCTTTCCAAAAGTTTTATTTCTTTATTCTCTCTCTCTCTCTCTCTCTCTCTCTCTCTCTCTCTCTCTCTCTCTCTCTCTCTCTCTCTCTCTCTCTTTTTTGATACTAAAAAAATACAAAGACTTTATTTGTCTTTGTATAATAAAAATAAAATCTCACTTATATGATTCGCATAATAAGATGCGCACAGAGCATAAGTGAGAAAAATAAAATAAGGAAGTATGTATAGTAATTTTTTTTAATTACCATATAGAATTAATTAATTATAGTGTAGTTTTATAAAAATGAATGCTCTTATTTTGTTATATGTTTCGGACTTTTCTGTTGAATACATATAATATAAAGATACAGATAAGAGAGAGAGAGAGAGAGAGAGAGAGAGAGAGAGAGAGAGAGAGAGAGAGAGAGAGAGAGAGAGAGAGAGAGAGAGAGAGAGAGAGAGAGAGAGAGAGAGAGAGAGAGAGAGAGAGAGAAAGAGAGGTTTACAACACATTTCCTGTTGACCCGGTCTCTCTCTATAAACTCGCGAGATAAATCATGATTCATGACGAATTTTTTTCACCCTCTTTTTTTCCTCCTCCTCCTACTATATACAACTTCCATTCATGGTAGTATAGAGCCTTTTAAACTAAATTTACTGAAGTTCCGTAATATTTTTGTATGCATATTTTATAAGCCTACTTACAGGTGGCCATTACTTTTATAAAAATGTAATCAATGAACCAAGTATTACAAAGAGAAGCGATAATAATGAATTTTAAGCGTGTAATCTGTTTTTATTGTAACAATTTTGAAGTATTATACTCAATGGAAACCATTTTTAGTTTGTATTTGTTATCGCAGATTAACCGGAAGTAAGGGTGATGGTACAAGTCAAATAGGGATTTGGGGAACGATCTTCTTATAATATTAAATATTTTTTTGGTGTTATATAGGGTGTGTTATATGCATGATATCATGATTATATGACGTCATATGGAATGCGCTTCGCCACCATACTGAAGTAATAAATTACATTACTTAGCATAGGACAAACGTGCCACGGAGAGAATTACCTGAGTTGAAATAACTGATGTACGAACCATGCAACTCAAGTTTTTTAATCGTCATAACTGAAACTTGAGTGAAACCAACTCAACTTTCAGTTATATGATAATTCACAAACTTGAGTTGGTTCGCACTTCTGTTATTTCAGCTCGGGCAATTCTCTCCGTGGTTACTTTCTTTGAAAAATTAGCTAATTTTATTATTTTTTTTTTCTTGCGTACTTGAAAATCTTTTTAATTCAACAGTATCAATGGTCTCTAAATCATTACGAAGTTTTTTTTTTTTTTTTTTTTTTATTGACAAAATGTTCCCATACTGGACCATGTTATTAAGTGCTCTACCACATACGTTAATTAAAAGTGAAATAACTTAAATATATTTTATCATGTTTGCATGTGTTTCATGATATAATTAAATTTTTAAATAATATTTCATCTTTATTTTTGAATAAGTTAATTTTATATTTCGCGCCTGTTAAGTTTGTCAGATATCAGCCGGACACCCAGCTACCTTAATTTGGGTGTTCTCTGACCTCAGCATTGTTTTATTAATTAATAATATAATTAAAATTAAACGCTTAGAAGATCATGGTTTCACAATGTTAAAGGATGTACGCGTAGGAAATAATTATAAGCACAAGCCTTGAGACTATACTTGTTAACAAGCCTATTCGCCGATAAAAATCATTGTTAATAATATTTCATTTTCTCTTCTTATAAGCTTTTTAGTTAACATATTACTTAACATGTACAGTTCCACCAATATAAGGAACGGTCCCGCCAATTTCTTCGTCAAACTGCATCCGGTATAAATAGTGCAAGCGCGAACATTCGTAAACCCGTGTACCCACTTGTCTTGCACGTAACTTTGACTTCCAGCCATGGTTAAGTGTTGTTATTATAGTTTATAGATTAGTTTATGAAAAATCAAAATTATTATTACTAAAAGTTAGAAAAAAATCGTAACAATGCAGCACATGACTTGATATCAGAAGCTCACCATGTGCGTGTTTTTCTTTCGCATATTGTTCGTCAATTTTTTTCTTCCTCCTCTGTATAGCAAAATCAGGTACAACGAACAAAAAAAGGGAACCTGTCATATGATATTTCCCCCCATACAAATCAAACGTCAAGGGTAGAATGTGACGTCACGCGCTTTTTCCCGTAATCCCTACCTGAAAAATAAACCTTGGAATAGACCAAATCACAACTAAAGATTCATCCGCAAGAGTAAATAGAGACGTCTTATCGCCTTGTATTACAAAATTTTAAGTACCGAGTTACGTTAAATTGCTTAATTTTAGCAGTATTTATGTATTGTTAGGTTGCGAATTATTATTTTTTGTTTATCTGAGTTAAATTTAATATATTTTACGCATAAACGTGTTAAAGATATGCGTATCCGCATCCAATCAGAGAAGTTGTTATAAAATTTGCATTGAACTGTTTAAACCAATCACGATGGATATTCTATACACCTATGCGTAGTAATTTGACGATTCTTGCTGCATCCGGGCTGTTTCTTAAATTGGTTAAATTGTATGAATATCTACAAATCTACAGTATACACGGAAAATATAAAATATACAAATTGTTGAAACCAATTGGAGGTTATCGGTTTTAAAAAATGCTTAAAAATGACTATGGCTTAAAACACGTAAAAGTATGTCTAGTATTTCTCCCAAATCGGTGGAGTAGTTTTCTCAAAAATCGCAAAAACGTGTTTTTCCCCATAAAAAAGCGTAATGTTAAATTAGGGGACCCTTAGCTTTCCCCGCGTCTCCCCGCGCGCTAAACTGATAACCTCAAAAAAAAATTGAACTGAAACTCGTTAGTATATATAAACATCATTTCTTCAGCGGTAATCTACAAATCTACAGTATACACGGAAAATATAAAATATACAAATTGTTGAAACCATAGACATGTATATGTCTATGGTTGAAACCAATTGGAGGTTATCGGTTTTAAAAAATGCTTAAAAATGACTATGGCTTAAAACACGTAAAAGTATGTCTAGTATTTCTCCCAAATCGGTGGAGTAGTTTTCTCAAAAATCGCAAAAACGTGTTTTTCCCCATAAAAAAGCGTAATGTTAAATTAGGGGACCCTTAGCTTTCCCCGCGTCTCCCCGCGCGCTAAACTGATAACCTCAAAAAAAAATTGAACTGAAACTCGTTAGTATATCGAGGGCTACGCGGCCTTTCGGAACATCTACATCCTTCGCGCGCAAGATATAGAAATATGTGTATTCTCCGCGCTCCGCACTAAAGAAACATCTGCGCTCTCCGCGGGCTTTAACTTTGAAACATTTGCAGTCTTCGCGGCTGCACTAAATAAAATATCTACAAACTTCGCGCATAGCAATAATAATATATCTACAAAATTAACTTTTGGTTCTTCTACTATTTTTTTTTCTTTTTACCTACTTTTACAAGTGTAAATGTTATATGATATTTAATATTATGATATAAATAAATAAAAATTCTATAAATTAAGGTATTTTGAAAGTTTTTTTTATAGAAATAGTTATTTTATTACCAAAATTTTGGAATATAATTATCGAAGAACTTTTTTTAAATAAAAAGTTAAAAAAACAAAACAAAAACTTACGTCTTCAAAATAATTCTTCTGCTTATTATAATATAAAAAAAGCCTTGAATAATTTATTTATGTGATGTTGCACTGCACTTTATTTTTTACTACCCGAGCCATACGAAAATGCTGATAAAAGTTTGAGAAAGCCTTGATTAAGTGCTTATAAACATTTGATAGTAGTGTTTTTGTCTGATAATACATGGATAAAGGACTGATAGAGTTTGATAGAATTTTTTGAATCTAGGAGTAAAAACTGAAAAAAGTATGATAAATATATTATAAAGTATTGATAAAAGTTTGATAATTATAAATGACTGATAAACGTTTGATTATTATTATTTTTTTTAATTTCAAACATCTGATAAAAGTATGAATATATAAACTTAAAAATAAAATTTGAAATTTTTCAAAAGTCTGATAAAAGTTTGATGACCTAACGGGAAATAAATTTGGAGGGGAACGCGAGGCGCCTCTTTTGGTAGACGAAACCGTTGAGGACTTAGAAAATTTTGGAGTGTACAGCAGGAGCAGAGGTAGCAGGCAGTAGCACAAGTCAGCCAGAGCAGTATGCACGCACTTTGTTAGCGCTTACATATTTCAATTAAAACTAAGCAGCAAGAAGCTTCACCTACTTGTAAGAGGAGCTTCATGTGGTCATCATGTTAATATATAGGTAAGTGACATGTTCACATTAATAATTATTTCAATATTTATTGTAATTAATTGTATTTCATGTGTTACAGCTAGGAAACCAACTTGATCTCAAGCTGTTACGATTACCGATGTGTGCGACTCATCCGCTCCTATTGTAACATAGTGACCCGAACCTTAACTATTTTAGCATATAATATGTAGTATGTAAGCCGACTGCCGGCGCCACGCCCTCCTTGATTTTAAAGTCTAGCGCGCCCGCTTATCACAGACAAAAATATAAGACTATCGTAGCGCGCATTTAGCCTTCAAAAATATAGAACAAGAGAAAAATTGTTTATTGTATAATTTGTAAGATTGAATGAAGAAAATTATGCAAATAAAGTGCGTAGGCAAAGGCAGAAGGTAGGAAAATATTATATTTTAATAGTTTAAAGTCTATTTTATCGACTCATGCTATTGTCAAAGCAATTATATAGTATTCTTATTCAATAAAGATGTGTTAAAATTAGATGAAAATAATTGCTTCGACAATACATGAATCTTACGCGCAAACTTCTTTTGCACGCAACTTATGAATAATTATCATTTAAGTAAAATATAAATAATATAACATAAAAGCGCGGATCAATTTTGCGGGATAATAACAATTTATTCAATAATCATATAAACGGGTGGGAGTTTTTTCAATCATAAAAATAAGTATTTTTTTTATATAGTTTTTGGGACGAAAGGGTTTACATAATATCCCGTCAGACGTCGCCGCAAGCAACAAATGCAGCGCTTGCGCACAACCCCGAGGCAATGTAACAAAAAGGATCAACAACGACGGAGAAGTTGCAGTCAGTCCAGGTTATTCGAACATGAAGCTTCTCTCTTGAGTTGTGACATACGAATAACTTGGGTTGAGTGCCTTTTTGGGACTTAGAGTCTTGAGCAATCTATGAAAGTTAGCGAGATTTAGGGAGTAAAATCATCAGTTATTGGGGGTCACGCTGCAGACGGACGAGAAGACATCGCGTCTCACGAAAGTACGCAGCATAGAACATCTCGTAAACGGACGCAGAGCAATCTATGAAAGTTAGCGAGATTTAGGGAGTAAAATCATCAGTTATTGGGGGTCACGCTGCAGACGGACGAGAAGACATTGCGTCTCACGAAAGTACGCAGCATAGAACATCTCGTAAACGGACGCAGAGAAATCTATGAAAGTTAGCGAGATTTAGGGAAAAATAATCAGAGACTTGCTAATCTCACGTGGGTTATTTGCCATTTAGCCGTGCTATTTCCGTTTTTATATATAGCAAATTCAATATTCAGATTAAAATAACAAGTAATTTTGTCATCCAATTAGAGTTTGCGAAATTGATCGCGCTTATCATAACTTTAGTTCATTTTATAATTGCCATTTACAATTTTGCTTTGTTTTAATTCAAAGGAGAGAGAATAATTAGCGATTGAAGCGCTTAAACAAATTGTAATTGTTTAAATATTTAATATAAAAAATAATAAACTTTTTTTTCCGGCAATAAAATAATAAATTATTATTTTATTTCATCATTAAAAACTTCCCTAGACTAACATTGAACCCAGAGGTTTATATTATATAGCTTGAGTCAGACCGGGTGGACATTAGACGTCTCCCCGCACCATAAGTTATATAGGAATTTAGCTATATAGCAGCCAGGTAAGGCTCAGGCTAGGTGTACTCGTCGTGAATAGGTCCAGCTTTGATTATTATATCATTCATAGGTTAAAATTCATACAGGCCAGTATAAGAAAGCTGATAAATAAAGTCAGGGCTTGTCGCGGCGTGTTACAAGTGGGGGCCTGTCCGGGATTAAATCAGCTTTCAATCACATTGCGATTTGCGAAAAGCGCATAATTTTAGCTGTTTTAATACGCGTTAAAATTCAATTTTAATTTTTTCCTCCTTCTCTCTCTCGAGTAGATAATAATTGTATGTGCCAGCACATGAGGTAATAGTGCAGATAATAACTATTCTTGCATATTATAGTTATATCGTCGAATTAAAACCGTGTTACATTTAATTAATTGCAATTAACAAAATATCGCGATTTTCATATAGGTGCTTTACGTTTTATTTGCACATACGTAATTTCGTAAAAAATATATAATAGCAACTTTTGCTGATATTTACATATATTGGACAGACAGAATTACCGAAATGACATTTATAAATATGCGCGAATTGTTTCGCGAACATTTTTCGCGAAATATCGCAACTTTTAAAAGTGCGTAAAAAATGGCTTATATTGGCAAATTACCCCCGGAGGATGTGTTTATGTTCCCTCAACGACGGGGGGTACGTCAAAGAAGCCCCAGCATTGAAAGAGACCGATTCAATTATGACATTGGCCAATGGGCTCTAGCTCATTACCCGGCTCACACACCAGCAGAGTCAAACAGATTGACCCAATGGAGCGAGCGCACAACTGCATACGCCGACAATCGTGCAAAACTGAACCATAGCGCTGATAGGGTCATGACAGGTGCTACACACCACCGTAGCGATCAAGTTAGAACACCACTGGCCGAAACACCAACACCCGCTCAGCGGTATCAAGATCACAGGGGCAGACCAACCAGAGAGGCAACTGAACCACACAACTATTGTTTTGAAACAATAAATGCGGTGTTGATAGAACTTACCGTGCTATTGACCAAACTGGTATATACCCTTACACCTGACACTAAAGAAGCAGAATACAACACAATTCATCGTTCACAAGAGCAGATGAGGACCAACCATGAAGTCAATACAAAGACCCCAGAGACAGACAGCACAGAGTATCAAGAGCCACCTGAGACACTGGGACAACAAGCAACAGGGCGACAAGATACATCTGAGCGATTCGGTACGACAGCAATAGCCAATAAAACTGACCGCACCGACCCTACCTTAAGGAGTAGGGAAGAAGAGTTGCTCTGGGAAGAAGTGCGCCAACTTAGACAAGAACAAGACGAAACCCTCTGTCAGTACATTATGGTCATTGACGAATATTTTAACATAGCAAACCCGCAAGCGTTAGATCACGTGCGTGTAGATGATATAAAAGACAAGGCGTTACCTGAATATCAGCCGTACCTACGTGACTATTATTCCACGCTACGCGACTTTGCGGAACACGCTGTCAAAATTGATGACAGAATAAGACGAATGAAAAGACCTCTACAGCAAACATCGGTAGAGCAAAGTGTAGAACCAGCACTAGCATTCAATCCATCTGCCCAAGCGAAACCAAGAGTTCGTTTGCAAGCAGAAGAGGGATGCAGGGAGACAGGTCATAGTTCTTCCTATTTTACCTCAATAGGTAATAAAGAAACAAAGGAAGGTCAAGACCAAGGCACATTAGTATCTAACAAAAAAGTAACCATCATTATGCCGAGAGAACAATACGAGCATAATTTTAAAAAGCAACCTCTAGATTACAACAGTGAGAGGTATAACAATGGCAAAATGTGTTCACTTGGTCATGAGTACAGAGAGCCAATCAACGGTTATGAACCAAGCACCGAGTTGCAGCACAGACAAAGCCAATCATATGACAGCGAGAAGCGCCTGAGATATGACAACTCACACAACGCACAAAATGAACCATCGCAAACTAAAAGAGCAAGGGACATTTCCGCGAAAAGGTCAGAGACTCTTAAGCAATTAGACGTTTCAAAAAACGTGATTGCGAATCCCTCTCGCAACTAGAAGAGGGGGATTCGAAACTAAAACTTAACGACGAAGATATCAAATCTAAAGAATATGATGGCAGGACGGCAACAATGCATGACGTGGGGATAACCCAGTGGTCACAATTTAGCCGCCAGTTCACTGACAATGCTGATGAAGAGATGCCACCATATGAATCTTGCTTGAAAATAAAAATTGCTGATGAGACATATGACGCCTTATTGGACAGCGGATCGCCAGAAAGCATTATATCTGCGGAACTCGTTACCTTACTGGAAAATAAAGGAATCAATATACATGAGGCGAACAAAACTATCAAATTGCTCGAGTATAACTCTACCATCACAGGTGCTATAAACTGCCCATTTTCGTGGAGTAGCAGCAACGAAAATCAGCTGTTCCAGGTGCTCACAAATCTTGACGTCACAAACTTCATAAATGACGTCGAAGCCAAGACACTTCTGTTTGATGCACCAGAGTTTATCGGCACTCAAAAGCCTTGGCACGAGAACTACGACGCCAAGGTCAAAGAAAAAGGGGACATCTCTACCCCACGACGAAAGAAGCAAAGAGTTCCGGCCGATAAACCATATGATCCAGGAAAGGCTAAACTAATTAAGCCACAACTCCGAACGGTTTCCCAATTAATACATTACCTGCTTATGCAAAAGGTAATGCAAGGATCACAAAGAGCAGAGACGCAAAACAACGAACAACAAACGTCTACGCCAAAAGGCAAGAAGAGAAGCAGTTGGGACGCCGAGAAACCGAGAGCGAAACAAAACTGCCCCTACAAGAACACAGTAATTGGAGGGGAAGAGAAGACGATGACCAACGCAAGAACACGGACCAGAGATTGCCAGCAAAGTGAAATTCAAGTCTCCAAAGAAGCCTTAATGTTCACTTGTTTTAAGGGGAGGGTAATGTAACATAGTGACCCGAACCTTAACTATTTTAGCATATAATATGTAGTATGTAAGCCGACTGCCGGCGCCACGCCCTCCTTGATTTTAAAGTCTAGCGCGCCCGCTTATCACAGACAAAAATATAAGACTATCGTAGCGCGCATTTAGCCTTCAAAAATATAGAACAAGAGAAAAATTGTTTATTGTATAATTTGTAAGATTGAATGAAGAAAATTATAAAAATAAAGTGCGTAGGCAAAGGCAGAAGGTAGGAAAATATTATATTTTAATAGTTTAAAGTCTATTTTATCGACTCATGCTATTGTCAAAGCAATTATATAGTATTCTTATTCAATAAAGATGTGTTAAAATTAGATGAAAATAATTGCTTCGACAATACATGAATCTTACGCGCAAACTTCTTTTGCACGCAACTTATGAATAATTATCATTTAAGTAAAATATAAATAATATAACATAAAAGCGCGGATCAATTTTGCGGGATAATAACAATTTATTCAATAATCATATAAACGGGTGGGAGTTTTTTCAATCATAAAAATAAGTATTTTTTTTATATAGTTTTTGGGACGAAAGGGTTTACATAATATCCCGTCAGACGTCGCCGCAAGCAACAAATGCAGCGCTTGCGCACAACCCCGAGGCAATGTAACAAAAAGGATCAACAACGACGGAGAAGTTGCAGTCAGTCCAGGTTATTCGAACATGAAGCTTCTCTCTTGAGTTGTGACATACGAATAACTTGGGTTGAGTGCCTTTTTGGGACTTAGAGTCTTGAGCAATCTATGAAAGTTAGCGAGATTTAGGGAGTAAAATCATCAGTTATTGGGGGTCACGCTGCAGACGGACGAGAAGACATCGCGTCTCACGAAAGTACGCAGCATAGAACATCTCGTAAACGGACGCAGAGCAATCTATGAAAGTTAGCGAGATTTAGGGAGTAAAATCATCAGTTATTGGGGGTCACGCTGCAGACGGACGAGAAGACATTGCGTCTCACGAAAGTACGCAGCATAGAACATCTCGTAAACGGACGCAGAGAAATCTATGAAAGTTAGCGAGATTTAGGGAAAAATAATCAGAGACTTGCTAATCTCACGTGGGTTATTTGCCATTTAGCCGTGCTATTTCCGTTTTTATATATAGCAAATTCAATATTCAGATTAAAATAACAAGTAATTTTGTCATCCAATTAGAGTTTGCGAAATTGATCGCGCTTATCATAACTTTAGTTCATTTTATAATTGCCATTTACAATTTTGCTTTGTTTTAATTCAAAGGAGAGAGAATAATTAGCGATTGAAGCGCTTAAACAAATTGTAATTGTTTAAATATTTAATATAAAAAATAATAAACTTTTTTTTCCGGCAATAAAATAATAAATTATTATTTTATTTCATCATTAAAAACTTCCCTAGACTAACATTGAACCCAGAGGTTTATATTATATAGCTTGAGTCAGACCGGGTGGACATTAGACGTCTCCCCGCACCATAAGTTATATAGGAATTTAGCTATATAGCAGCCAGGTAAGGCTCAGGCTAGGTGTACTCGTCGTGAATAGGTCCAGCTTTGATTATTATATCATTCATAGGTTAAAATTCATACAGGCCAGTATAAGAAAGCTGATAAATAAAGTCAGGGCTTGTCGCGGCGTGTTACACTATAATCCGATGCATCCTTTGAAAAATAAAGTTTTTTTCTCTTATTAATTGAAGAATATCAATTAATAAGAATATTTTGTAATACAAGGCAAAATTGGCAACAATGTTATGACAAACATTGAAGTGGGTAGTGCTGGGTGGAATGTGGGATGAAGGGTACAGGAGGGAGGGAGGGGGAAGGGGGAGGGAAGGGAAGAGAAAAATGCATAATTATTTATCAGCTTTTTATCAGACATTTATCAGCTTTTTATCAGACATTTATCAGCTTTTTATCAGACATTTATCAGCTTTTTATCAGACATTTATCAGATTTTATTCAGTGTTTTATCAGCTTACAAGTCAAATTTCAATGTAAAATTTTACATGTATAAGCATAGGAGAAACGAAAAAATTTGTCCTATGCTTATACATGGTAATTTGACTGATAAAAGTTTGAAAAGTGTCGCATATAAGACTTTTATCAGACCTTTATACATATTTTATAATATCTTTATCAGTCAAAATTTATCAATGCTTTATAAATCATTTATCAGACTTTTTGTGTATCACGGGTATGCTTTTTTTTAATCAATCACAACTATACTATAAATATTAAGTAACTACATAAAGATTATCTGCACGACCACTTATTTCACTGTCTAAACTGAAACTGAAGTTTAATTGTCACGCAGTTTAATGAACGTATTCGTATAAAATTGAACTTTGAAACACGGCAATAGAAAAATATTTTACTATTTTGTATTCAAGTATAAAGTTCAAATAAAATAGATTACCTTGATAATTAGACGTTGGCATGAAAAAGTTCAGTTTGTTATAAACCATGAGTGGCGAGACAAGTCATCTTGTGATAACATGATATAATTTTAAAGAAATTAAAAAAAAAAAGTTTATATTTAAAAAATTATTTTATAATACAATAGTTCATGAGACTAAATATACAATTACTCAATTACTTGTATTAATTAACCAGTTTTTAAATATTTGGATTATTACACTAGAACAGGTAAGCTTAAATTAAAAAAAAAATCTTGAATTTATCCATAATATAGTTTTAAATATTAATTTTATCTATACTGATAGATTAAAAATTAAAGTAAGTAATAAATTGTATGTACGTCTTATTTTTACGTTAAACCTATTTAGGTACGCAAATAATGTAGATATTTTATTATTGCTATGCGCGAAGTTTGTAGATGTTTTATTTAGTGCAGCCGCGAAGACTGCAAATGTTTCAAAGTTAAAGCCCGCGGAGAGCGTAGATGTTTCTTTAGTCCGGAGCGCGGAGAATACACATATTTCTATATCTTGCGCGCGAAGGATGTAGATGTTCCGAAAGGCCGCGCAGCCCTCGATATATAAACATCATTTCTTCAGCGGTAAACAGTTAGCATAGTTATATCTTAAAAAAACTAAAAAATTTTGTCCAAAAAATTCTTCATAGTATCTCTATCACTTTAGTTACTCTTTTCCGTGCGCATGACGTCATAATGAATGCACTTTGATGCCATACTGGAGCAATGAATAACATTTCAGAATATAGAACATAACATGAATTTTGTTTATTTTTTGGGGAAAATAAGTTAATTTTTTGGGTATTATTATTTTTCCTGCACACTTGAAAACCTAATTCAACCTGTGCTCTCAATGCTCTCAAAAATATTACTATTAGAAAATGTGTCATTTTCCCATACCAGCCCATGTTATTTTGTGCTCACATATGGCGTTGACTTTTATATGCATGCAAGCACCCTATATAATGTTATGGTTATAAGATTACTTCATGCATACATTATTATAAACATGTGACTCAACATTATCTGATTGCGAACTAATTTGTTTACGTCGCAAATATGATGTCTACAAATATTAAAGTTCCCACACTGCACTGCACTGCGCTGGGGGGGGGGGGGGGGGGGGTTGAACAAATGTTATTGTAAGCAGCAGGTAAAATTTAACGTGACTTATGAGCAAGTTCAGTGATAAACATCCCTAACTAACATCACTTTTATGTACAACTTCCGCCCTTTTTTTTTTAACTATCTATCTGATATGTATAACAAAAACATTGCATCGCTAACCTTTATGCTTTTTAAATGTTTTTTAAATGGTTATTTGTTTTTTTGTTAGAGTATAGGCAATAAATATTTAAATATTATCCTTTTTTGCATTTTTATTTTTATTATTTCTTAACTGTTTCATGATATGGTAACTCAATATTTATTAGGTGAAGATTTATTTTGCATTATATATGTTATTAAAATTATGAAGTAACCAAATTTATATCTTTTTTTTTTGTACTGTATTGTAACATTGTAATTTGAATTAATGTATTTCACATGTAATTGGTTATGCTGTAAGTATGGATTAATAAATAAATAATGCATTATCTCTCTCTCTCTCTCTCTCTCTCTCTCTCTCTCTCTCTCTCTCTCTCTCTCTCTCTCTCTCTCTCTCTCTCTCTCTCTCTCTCTGTTCACTCTATGATTGACTTTTCTTCACACTGCAATAAACATTTACGAATTGAATTGTCCGGTGATAGAATGAAGTTCACAAATAAAATACTGATATAGTGTACTAATTTGGCACTTTAGAATGAGGTTTCTTCTCCTCCTCTCTCGTTTTTTCGCAAAAGAAATTTGAGACAATTAATAGCGCAGAAAAAAAGGATGAACAGACAGATAGAATAGTGGACAGCACACAGAGTTACGTAGAGCGTTGGAGAGAGAGAGAGAGGTAAATGCAGATTGAGTCTGCTTACTACACACAACAGGTGGTACACATATACATACAAAGTCACATGGAGAATGGTGAACAAGTCTCAACATGGTTCAATCGTCAAGTGCTAACCAGCCACGCTCCCCCAGTTGATTATTATCATTATTATATCATTGAAGCAAAAAAAAAAAAAAAAAAAAAAAAAAAAAAAAGCAAGCAAGGTGACCACAGACAGTACCTTCACTCCCACTTACCTTTCAAATTACTGTGATTATTCAACCATTTGTTCAAATCGATTTGCTGTCATGTCATTGAGAACTATTAGTTTACAATTTTTCAATTTTTATTATGCTATTTGCCAATATGTCGAATTCTTTCATTTTTCTAACTTCTTTTTTTTTTACATTAAAATTGATCCTAAACCACTTGTTATGCTCCAGTATGGCTTTGAAGCTAATTTATTATGACGTCATGCGCATACACCCTATAACACATAATATTTATGTAGGGTGTATGCGCATGACATCATATTTATTGCGCTTGTACGCCATACTGGAGTATTAATAACATTGTTCAGCATAGTACAAATTTAGCTTTATTTTCTTAGGGAAATCATTTAATTTTTTATTGTTATTATTTTTCTCACATTATATACTTGAAATACTAATTAAACATAAAAAATATTGCTTATTATTTTTAAACTTCCAAAATAAGTTATTTGCTATGCAGCCCATTGTTTTAAGTGACCCAACACGGCGTCGACTTTAATGCATAGACCCTATAAAGTGTACTAGTTGTTATGATTATATTTTATTTCTCATAAGGCATATTAGAATTTGTGGTGCAATGCTAACCAAATTATAATTTTGCATGTTTTAAAAATAATAATAAAACGCATAAATTTCCTGTCGCGTGTTTTGGATTAAAAAAAACGATCTCCCAGAAGAAGATATTTAAAATTTCTTTGTGTTACCGCCAAATTTAAATATCTAGGCGCAGTGATGGTATTGTATGACACGTATATTTGACACGTGTTCTTGTGTAACACACGTGTTATAACAATACCTGTTGTTCATCGTATGGTAAACGGTTAAAATCTGCACATAAGGTGTGTT
Organism: Ecdyonurus torrentis; assembly: GCA_949318235.1. Lineage (NCBI taxonomy): Eukaryota > Metazoa > Arthropoda > Insecta > Ephemeroptera > Heptageniidae > Ecdyonurus > Ecdyonurus torrentis. Next base: position 4,142,429 of record OX439137.1, on the reverse strand, counting down.
TAATACTTTTTTATCAAAAGATTTCTTTCTGAATGTGAATATAAATGAACTCGAAGCGTATATTGAAATTCTATTTAAGAAAAGAAGGAAGCTTTTAAAAACGTGGAGAATATAAATTTTAAGGCTCAAAATAAGCACGAACTAAAATAAATACGCAATAATTATAGCATGCTCATTATTTAGCTAATTTCAGCAACAATTATTCATAACAACTTATTTTTTGCTATATTGTTTAACATTTTTGTTTAATTACAATAGTTGTGTTGAGTAGCATAATTATATACATGTGTTAGGTGTTATATAAGAGCTGAATTTAATTATTATGTACTGCAGCTATGATTACGTAATTAATTTTTATCGCAAGTTTCTCTTTTTATTTATTTTTTTAGTGTTATAATTATTATTATTACTTACTTATTTACTTACTTACTTACTTACTTACTTACTTACTTACTTACTTACTTACTTACTTACTTACTTACTTACTTACTTACTTACTTACTTACTTACTTACTTACTTACTTACTTACTTACTTACTTACTTACTTACTTACTTACTTACTTACTTACTTACTTACTTACTTACTTACTTACTTACTTACTTACTTACTTATTCACTTTTGTCTTTGAAACTGTTGAAATCCTTGCAAAATATCTAACAATTTTCAGCCTTAATCATTCTTTCTGAGTTCTGAGCAATAATATAATAAAATGATACATTTATTTTGCTTTTATTATAAATATATTTTAAATGCTCATTATTTACTATTATTATTTACTATATTATTTTACTTATATGAAATAATTTTCTGAATGAAAAATAAAAAAATCAAGTTGTAGTTTTTAGCTTATATAATACAGTTACGTATTTTGATTTTTTTTTAGACCTGAATGCGAAAAGGTAGAGAGAGAGAGAGAGAGAGAGAGAGAGAGAGAGAGAGAGAGAGAGAGAGAGAGAGAGAGAGAGAGAAAGATGCACAGCAAAAGCCAAAATGTATTTTTGATTGACAATAAAATCTTTCAAACATTTTCAAATCCTATTGTACTTTGTATTAAAAAAAAAGGTAGGGTTAAAAAATTTGGTGCTATTTTTAGCAAAGTCAAAACTCCTCTCCTCTCCTCTCTTTTTTCTTTTATATTTTTGTGAGTGCAATTGAAATCAGAACAATAAAAAGTCTAGCCTATAGTGTCGCCAGTTTGTCAATACAGTTTAAGTTGTATTCTCTTTTAGATATAATATAACTCTTATTAACAAGGTAGCGTCTACCTGTCTTCTACTGTCATCGAAGTTTTTGACGTTTCCCTAGTAACTGTTACAAATTTGAAAATAAATTTACTGGTCAAAATGTAGTTGAGAATAGACTCAAATTAGTTGCAAGAGAGAAATCTACACTTGTAATCAAAAATTCATTTTATTTTATTTTTTAAAGTATGACAGCAAAAAAAGGCTTATAAAATGTACAACTTTTGCAAAAATAAAGAAGTAAAAAATAAAAGAGAAATGTGTATAATATATTATTATAGAGTTGTAATCAGAAGACCGATATTTCTATCATATTTTATATAACTTTGAAGCTTTTTATAATATAGGAATGTATCTCTACCAAATATTTCCCTTTATATAAGATCATTAAAACGAAAAAAAAAAATTTAATGATAATAATAAATAAATAAATAAAAATAAAAAGTTTCAAATTTACATTGGTGTTGTTCGTTTAGCCCTATATGTTTTTGCTATACCTCAAATGTGCATTAAAATTCAAGAATCTGCATAGTTGATAGCATGATAATACTGTAAAGTTGATTATCATTTTAAAATTTTAATATATCAGAAAACAGGGTTTACGAACAGCATTATTGCAAACGAATGTCTGTATGCCATTGCAAACTATGAACATAGCATTTTAATATATCCCCATATATCCCCGTTATGATTTCACATATTAGATTCCTTTTTTTTTTTCTTTTTTTCTTTTAAGTATAATATACAATTAAAAGTAACAAATGTCCAGACTTTGATTACTTTTTTAAGAGTTGCTTACCCCTCCCCTTATTAAACAAAAAACTTTAACAGACACAAAATATATTTCATAATAATTACTCTCTCTCTCTCTCTCTCTCTCTCTCTCTCTCTCTCTGACATTCAAGTGTATTTAGCACTGTTAGTATACCCTGATGTTTAGAAGTAATTCAAATAAAAAAAATCAAAATTTAGTGCGTTGAAGTCCCCATGCTGCTGATAACACTGAACGTTAAAAATAAAATTGTCAATAGAGAGAGAAAAAAAAATCAAAATTTTATCCGCACGACTTCACAAATCAAATTTTATTTTTTTTTTTGTGATCATGTTATTATTATGCAGTAACAGTTCTTACCGATCAATCAATCAGTTTCTCCCCCCTTCTAACCCCTCTCAATAACCGCAAGTAATACTTGTGTCACATCTGGAGACATATCCTTATAGGGGGACATTATATTGTGTTGGGGGGAGTGAGATATTACAAACACAATTTGTAGGTTCTGATTGATCAAAAGACATCTATTACATTTTTATACTGTAATTTGATGTTATTTTATCAATCAGTTTTGCAGGGTTTTTTTTCCTGATATTAGTCTTGGTTTACGTAATGGTCAATACATTACGAAATTTATGCTCCAATACAATTATTTACATAGATCAGTGCTGCAGCAGCATAAATATTTTGCCAAATTGAGAATTACATAATAATTATGCTGTAAAACTTAATTCTTATGCCATGCAACATATTTGCATGTAATTATGTATACTATAAAAATGATTTTGTTATATTAGCATTAGCTATTACGGAAGTTTTACATATTTAATTTTGAATGTATATGAGTATATGATCGATTTTTTTTCGGGCTTTTATAAATTTTATTTTATATATATTTATATAATTCTTTGTTTATTATTTATCTTGAAAAAAATAAATTTCATTTTTTCAATATTATTTAATTTTAAACCCAATATAAATATTTTTAACACTGATTTTATTTTAAATAAATTGAATCTGAATACTTATATTATTTTATTCTTTTTCATTTGCTTTCTCTCTCTCTCTCTCTCTCTCTCTCTCTCTCTCTCTC
>OX439137.1:4005788-4139121 GCA_949318235.1 Ecdyonurus torrentis | reverse complement strand
TGTGTATCATAATTGATACTAACTTACAGAACAACATACGAGGACTACGCGGCATTTCGGTACTGGTGCAATCTCCCCGGGTGCATTTTTGGCACATGTGCATTCTCCGCGCTCACCTTTTTTGAAACAACTTAATACGCTTAGCTTAGCCTGTACAAATGTGCCATTAGTAGGCGTGGCATAGATTGCACATGTGCCAAAATTGCACCCGCGGAGATTGCACAAGTACCGAAATGCCGCGTAGCCCTCGTAAGTAGAAATTCACTATCATTATATTCATGCATTGAAACGTAGTAATTTTGTATAATAAAGCATCATAGATTACGCTATTGAACAAATTATGTTGAAAATGTGCTTTTATATAATTATTATACGTATTTATTTTCTGATTAGTAAAATTTAATATAAGTACACACGACTGTGCCATAATATATTTCATCATTCACCGAGCTGGTATGGCCCAGTGGTGAAGGCAGCTGACTCGCAACTCTGTACTCCTCACCGAGTATAGGTTCGAGCCACTGCTGGGTACGTACGTGAAGTGTGAGAGCACAACACGTTGCACGATGCATGTTTACATGCATTCCATGACGACGCACAGTATTCAGGAGGTGCATGATTGATGTGATTGCACCGACCAGCCTGCCTAGATGTTTCCACGGTTTCTCTAGGCTGTCATGGCGAATACCGGGCTGTGTACTTAGGCCGTGGCCGGCCCGTGTGTTCTTTTCTATTAATTGGAAAGTCCTTACCTGTCGATAAGACAATGTCTTGACTGGGACTGGGATTGGTGTAGCACAATAACACAATATGGCAAAAAAAAAAAAAAAAAAAAGAAAAAAACTTGCGCTAAATTTCTAATGTTATTCTTATGAGAAAAATACGCGCTTCATTTGAATGGTAAAATATGTTATCACATAGTGTGTACTATATACACATGACAAGTACATTTCTTGTGTTTGGTGTAGGTAAAATCTTTTTCATGGCCAAAATTATGTATAGCGTGTTGTTTTAGTATATTCACACGTATTCTTAAGATTGTTCTAGAATATAATTAGGACAAAAAAGCACTCCTTTATTTTATGTATTTAGTTACCTTATTAGCATGTTAGAATGAATATTTTAAAAATTATGAAATAATATTTAAATAAATATAGTTTTTGTTATTTTTAATGTTAAAATTTTTAAACTCATAGTATGAGTACATGACTTTAATAATTATTATTTGCATGGTGTAAGTAGATAATGCAATAACATAGTCCGTATAACATTGTACGTTAAACCAAATATCTTTATTGAAAATGAGTTCTATAGGGTGTGTACGCATGACGTCATTCTGAATGCTTTTCGATGCTCTTCTTGAGCAACGAAACATTGCTCAGCATAGAACAAACGTAGTTTTTGGCTATTTTCTTTGAAAAATTAGCTTTTTTTATTATTGTTTTTCTTGCATTTCAAAAACTAATTCAACCTGTTAACAGCATCAATGCTCTTAAAAATATTGCAAAATATTTTTTAACTGGCAAAATGAGTCGTTTTTCCATACTGGCTTATGTTATTTAGCGGTCACTTATGGCGTCAATTTTAATATGAATGAAACCACCCTATACCACACATTAGGATAAACCCATACAACGTGTGATTGAATGAGATGAGGTGAACGTTCCCCAGATATCTCTGCCTTTTCATGGACCACTATACCACCTTGCACTGCCAGGACTGCATGGCCGGAGATATGAATAAACACTAAAAATCTCTTTTACACTTTTACTTGTGACTCACTGGCATACGCACAATCATTGCATTAAAAAATCAAATTGTATTGACTTATGGCCTTTTAATGCAGTCAGATGGAGATTTCAGTTGACGCAAAACTCTATCTCTAAATACATATGCCAATGGAATTTCAATTTTTTTATTGCAATGACCGTACGAGCATAAACGTGCAGTTAACACGAGAGCGCATTTCAGTACATACCATGACCCTTAAAAAGACGCATATACCCTTTGATTATCGCACTCGTGATCTCTCGCTCGTCAAACCAGCATGCGTACCACTGCGCGCCACACGGCTCGAGTTCCAAAACTGCGACGTTGAGTAAATTCAAAATGTGATGATTTACGTATATAGAATTTTATGTCCGAGTCCGTATTCTAAGCTATTTCACAGTTTTCTCATATAGTGAAAATTTACACCAATGATAGATATTTAAAACATTAATTACGGAATTCATGTATAGAAAACAATCATTAAAATAAATATTTCTTTGTTGCATTTGTTTTAAATAATCCAATGGGTGTTTCAATATGCTCTTCTTGTAAGCCAAAATAAATGTATAATTGTCTTGCGCATATGGGCAATTAATCCGCAATTTATTTAGCATATTATATGTTTAATAGGTTTAATACGAACGAACGAACGAACGAACGAACGAACGAACGAACGAACGAACGAACGAACGAACGAACGAACGAACGAACGAACGAACGAACGAACGAACGAACGAACGAACGAACGAACGAACGAACGAACGAACGAACGATTAAACAATAAGTAATATATTAAAACTCCTTGAAGATAGGCAACTTTTTCAGCGTTACTGTATAACAAATTGCATACCCTGTAGGATACTTGATGTTATCAAATAAGAACACAACTAAAACGCATATTACGTGAGAACTATTATATAATGCTGAAAACTATTTATGCTCATTAATTTTTCATAGGTGTATTCTCACAATTTAGGTTTTAATTTAAAAATTAACCTTTAAAATGCAAGCAATTTCCACATTTTAAATTAAAAAACGTTCCTTTGTTCTAATTTATCTACTGATTGTAATGAAGATAATGATTATATATCATAATATAATTAATTTAATATAAATAAATTAATTTTTAGAGATAACAGTACCCAAATAATGTGTTACCTAAAAAACCTATGTGTACTTAAAAAACTATCGAACTTTTTCGCGGTAAAATTTCTGTGTATCCGAATGTTCCCGAACAGTTCCGAAGTTTACTGCAATGCTACCTGATTGGCTGATAATTTCGGAAACCATTTTGAAGTTGCATTTTGTTGCAAATCTTATTGGTGGATGTTGAAAGACGCGCGAATTTAAGTGTTTCATTCAAAGTGCTGTTTCGCTCGCTCACTTTGCGCTTGCTCCGGTACTTTTTTATAAAGTTGTATTGTAATACTTGTAATACACAATCGTAAAAAAACAACTTACCATTGTATTATTAAGTGGCAAGAAATAAACAATTTTTGAAATATTATGATATCATAAATTTAAAAATAATGAAATAATAATGATATATTATAGTGAGCAAAACAAAATAACTCTATTTTAAAATAAAGAGTGTGTGTGTGTGGTGGGGTGTGATTTGTGTGTGAGTGTGAGTGTGAGTGTGTGTGTGTGTGTGTGTGTGTGTGTGTGTGTGTGTGTGTGTGTGTGTGTGTGTGTGTGTGTGTGTGTGTGTGTGTGTGTGTGTGTGTGTGTGTGTGTGTGTGTGTGTGTGTGTGTGTGTGTGTGTGTGTGTGTGTGTGTGTGTGTGTGTGAGAGAGAGAGAGAGAGAGAGAGAGAGAGAGAGAGAGAGAGAGAGAGAGAGAGAGAGAGAGAGAATAATTGAAAAAAATATTAAAATAAAAATAAAGGAGGAGTGAATCATTCTGTCATGGATTTCTTATTCACGGATAAAATATCACGGATAAAATAAAAATCTGGAAAATTTGAAAAAAAAAAAAAAAAAAAAAAGAAGATCTCAAAAACCTGGTGCATTAAATATTTTCTCTGTTTTAAAATAATGTAAGGTATGATGACGATCGTCCATTCCCTTATCGATAAGTGAGAAGTCTTATTTTTTCTAATATGTTGTTAAAAAAATGACAAAACAGTAACGCTGAAGCCATCTATCGAGAATAAACGAAATGACTTCAAATTTTGGATGGTTGTATAATACACACAAAAGAATTTTTGTGTAAATATTACGTGAGTTTGTATCAACATCCTGTCACTAAACATAAAATAACAATCTGCGGTTTATCTCGTGGTTTTGGCATTTGTGAGTCGTAACTCTCAAAGAGAAGAGAATGCAAAGAGTTTTGGAGGCTGCAGGGGCCATCGTCTTACCCTATCTAGGGTCCATAGTCAATGGAAAATATCTTCAGAAGGAAATACCAGGATGGTACGATGTAAGTACGATTAATTAAAGTTATTAATTAAAGTACGTATAATTAAAAAACAATTGAATTAAATATTTTAAATACAAGGTTTATATCTACAAAGTTGGCTTTCTACTGTTTTAATAAAATAAAAATTAATTTTATTTATTTACTTACTCATTTGAGTTTATCTGTAAGTATTTCATAAATAACATGAAAAAAAAAAAGAAGAGATTTTTGATTTTATAATTTTTTTAGTTAAATCACCTCAGTAACTTATTCATGCTGGCCGAGCGTGTCCATATCTTGCATGTAGTATCTTGTTTTGCTAATTTTTAATCATTGGCAGAAAATATATTTTTAATTTATTGGTTCACTATTATAATTTTTTTTTATTATAATATATTTTTATAAAAAATACTATAATTTCAAATAATTTGTAGAAAAGTGCAAAATATTCGATTTTTTGTGAAATAGTCGCCAAGGTCGAAATAGTCGATTGTTTTATTGATTTAAAATGCATCATTTATTGAGATTGGTGGAGATATGAAATAAAACTAACAATAGTCGACATAATGACAATAGTCGAAAAACTATTTTTGCGCTCTCTACGCATATCATTATATAATTACAGGTAAAATAGTTATCCAAGTAGTGCATTAAAACTTCACAGCGGAAATCAGTATTATATAATTAGTATAATTACCTGCATCTAAATGAAAAGATTGTGACATTTATTAAATTTATCTCATTATTTATTTTGTAATTTCAATTCCAAAAACTTTTCAATTACGTCGTTTAGTTATCAATTTATAGGTGCAGCTACATAATTGGTAATTGCTTTTCTTGCATTATGTAATAATGTTACGTAACTATACAGTGTTTTAATTGCAAGAAAGTTTCATTTATCACAATGCCTGTCTGTTTAATTCTGTTTACCCATTCTTTGCAATTTTTTTTTTGCATAACTATTGGGAGTGTTTATTGACAATATACGAAAAATTTTATTTCATAATTATTTATTTCATTACAGCAGCCAATAGCTCTGTTAAAACTTAAATAATAAAGAAAACTTAATTTTTTATATACATTATACATAAATAATCTTAAAACACGTAAAATAGTGTCTATAGTACGAAAGTAAGAAGCATATTGTATTTTTTTTTTTTTTATATACCTTCAGTGTATAGTAGATTGCTCGCAGTGCAATAAAACAAGATTCTACAATACTGCAATATTTAGGTACATCAAAATTACTTTTTCATCTACACTAACAGTATAATTTTCATATGTTCAAAATTTTATTATATATAGTAAAATTCATATATAAGTACACCGGCCCGTGTGTGCTTTTCCATTAATTGGAAAATCCTTACCTGTTGACTAGACAATGTCTTGACTGGGACTGGGATTGGTGTAGCACAATAACACAATATGGCAAGCAAAAAAAAAAAAAAAAAAAAAAAAAAAAAAAAAATCAAAATCAAAATCAAAATAATATGTCAGAGGACCATGTTAATGGGTGTATAAACATTTTTTAGCCTCTACATAACAACTATTAATAATAATATTATATTATGTTAAAATCTCCACTGCAAGATCACTTAATTTTGCAATGCAGTAAAAAAATATTAGACGTAAAAAAAAAAAAAAAAAAAAAAAAGGAGAATCACTTATGCAACATAATTGAGGATTTTTTTTGCCCCGTACATACATTTTTGCAATATTTTTTTCCAGCACTTGAAGAAGCCATGGTGGACTCCCCCTAATTATGTATTTGGACCAGTATGGACCATTCTCTACGGCAGTATGGGCTTAGCCTCATACCTGGTGTGGAGGGATGGTGGTGGATTTGCAGGTAAGTTGTTCTAAATTTAAATATTAAAAAATATTAAAGCTGTATCTAAAAGAAGTAACCCACAAAATATATCAAACAAATAAGAGATGACGTGATGACTATATAAAAAAAAAAAAATAAAAAATAAAATCACTAAACATTTTATAAAAATTAACCTTATTATCAATCACACACTATTAATGATTAACTTCCGAACCACTTAACAAAAATTGAAAATATATACAGAGAAATTTAAATATAGGTTGAAACAAATTCTGTAATTAAAAAGGTAGTAAAAGGGTACACTAAAAAAAACGGTGTATTATTTCAGTTACAAATCCTAACTTATTTGAGATAAACACTTTTGAGGTTTTATGTGCAGATAAAATAATGCATTTTAGCAAATTATTAGCAATAGCTAATTTAAGTTGTTTACAGTTATTTTCGGCTAATTTAAGTTATATTAGCTATTGTTAATAATTTGATAAATGCATTATTTTAGCTACTCATAATAAATAAATAAACTAAATAATAAATAAATAATATCTTTATTGCAAAATAAGATAGGCAAAAGGTGCAGTCAGGGCACCATAACTCATAAGCAAATTATAAGTGTTTATCTCAAATAAGTTAGGATTCGCAATTAAAATAATGCATCCTTTTTTGAGTGTATATAATTATACAAATGAATTCTCCCACAAAAAATTCAAAATAACGAACAACGACTATAATGAAAGGATAATATGGTTTCTATATAACACACTACATCATATTATGTTGTTTTGTTGTTTTCCCTTTGTGTTATATGTCTTATTTAGTCTTGGTTAATTTTTATTAATTTTAAGTTTTAATTTTATGTACTACTAAGTCTAAATTTAAGTTTATTTCATGTATTAATTTGACGTGATCATGCAGTGTTACCATTGATTCTAACAATAAATACATAAATTAATAAAAATTTACTTTATTATTTAAAAAAACTACTTTAATTGTTTATACATCGAAACTGGATTAAAGGAATAGACCAGAGAAAATCATAAGCATTTATATCACAAAACACTTGATGGGATTTACATAAATAACTTTAGTTTGTCTCAAAACCCAACAGTAGCACCATAGTAGTGATCAGAAAAGTTGATTTATGCAACCTGCACAACATTTTCATACTAATTTTTACATGTTTCTGACGTCATAAACATGAATTTTCAAGCAAATTGCATACTTTACAGTATTTTCACGCTCTCTCGTGGGGCTATATTAACATTCTGGTAAAAATTGTCATCAGTTTTAAAGATCCCATTTTATGTTTATTCATTAAAAAGCACACGTTGTTTTATGTGGTCTATGGCTTTAATATCAATTTAGATGGACAAAAGTAAATATCTAATTATTTTGCTTATGGCACTATATATAAATTTAGGTTTATTTTATAAATACTTCATAACTTTCCAGGTGACGCTCGGCTGCCACTTGCAATCTACGGTGTACAACTGGCTCTGAATTGGTCCTGGTCATATATATTCTTTGGTCGTCATGATACTAAATGGGTAAAAAAAATTATAATCTATGCAAATTTATATAACTCAAATTTAGCATCCTAGGAAATATATTTCTTAAAATGTTATTATTTGAAACCACAAAAACTGTACTTATAATATTCCAGTGTGAGACAAGTACTTGAACTATATGCACTTGCAAGTATGTTTTGCACTACTTGCCAGCTACAAGAAAATCACATTTTGTCATGACCATTTTCGGTACATGGCATTAAAAAAAATGTGCACTTGGCAAGAAATTAAATGCAGAGGCCGGTTCTTAAGAACCTGTTCTCACAAGCGGTTCTGAAGAACCACTCTCGAGAACTCTACTTTGCAAACTTTTCGACGAAGGGCAGAACTCCTATCGTGTACACTAACCAGCACCGCACTCCTATACTCTACATTTTTGAACTCTTTCTATTAAAATTGTAGTGATATGCACGACGGAAAAAAAAATGTAGAGTATAGGAGTGCGGTGCTGGTTAGTTTACTGCATGAATTTCACGATAGGGGTTATGTTATATATGAATCAGGGGTTTTTCTTTTTAATAGTATGCAATTCGGTAAAAAAAATGTTGCAAAGAAGTGCAGGAGCTGGGGCAGTGCGTAAATATCGCGATACGGGTTCAGAATCAGCGTAGCGAAAATTTTGAGTGTCATTCACGACGTTAAAAGAACGAATTGGAACAGGCACCAAGGTTCTCAAAAACTGGTTCTTAAAAGGCACAGAAAACATGAAACAACATGTTCTAAACACAAAATGGGATCTACAAAATTGATGATATTTTTTACCAGAATGTAAATGTGGCCCCACAAAAGAGTTTTAAAAAATATGTAAAGTATGCAATATTCCTGTATATGACGTCATAAACATGCAAAAACTAGTATAAAAATGTTGTGCGGGTTGCATAAATCGAAATTTTCTGATCACTGCTACGGTGCTACAGTTGGGTTTTGAGACCAACTAACGTTATTTATGTAAGTCCCATCAAGTGTTTTGTGATATAAATGCCTATGTTTCCATGTTGTCTATGCCTTTAAGAATCGCATTTAAGAATCGCAGAAAAATTTGAGATGGTTCTCATCTCTTCTTAAATGTACATACACAACAAGTACTTGTCAAAAATTGTATAATATAATAAACTTTTACGTTACTGATGAAAATTTAATTTAAAACGCGTTCAGCGTGACTGGATGCAAAATAAATTCCGAGATCCATTATTCTAATAAATTATATCTTTTAACGTTTTTTATTCTTTCAGGGATTCTGGACCATATTAGCAGTACTAGGTGGAGCTGCAGCTAGCGCGGTGACCATGTCAAAGGTCAATGAGGTCGCTGGCTACCTGATGACCCCTTACGTCGCATGGTTGTCTCTGGCAACGTCACTTTCTTTCTACGTATGGAGGCATAACCCTACTGGGGAAATACCGAGCAATAAAAAGATCAAGTAAAATTATGGAGGGAAAAAAAAATTCCAGAAGAAAAAAAATATATATAAACATTAACTGAAAGAGCTCGAACTTTTCATAAATCATTTTTTAATATTGATTTTTTAAGTTATTTTTAAATATTTTAGAAATTAACAACAGTTATCTGTTAATACTAAAAACAGGGTAGTTCTATATCTATTATGTAATTTATGCTGCAATTATGTTACTATAGCATAAATAATGCTAAATTAGAATAACATAAATAATTCCACAGTACAACATAATATTTATGCTATGTAACATAGTTATTAAGCAGTATAGCATAAATTATGCTGTATTGAACAAATTGTGCTGAAAATGAGCTAGCATAATTATTACGTAGTTATTTTTGTCCGTGTACGGAAAGAAGAAAATACGTAATTTATGCTGCTATTATGTTACTACAGCATAATTATTTCTAAATTGGAAATAGTATCAATAAATATGCTTTGAAACATAATATTTATACTCTTTATAACAAAATCATTATACAGCACAGCATAGCATAAATTATGTATAAGATATAGTAATACATTATGCTGTAAAAAAGCAAGCAAAATTATTATATATTTATATTGTTTTTCCGTGCATAAGTCTATAAAGGGTGCTCAAATTAATGTTTATAAAAATTACATTGGAAATATTGGATTTGCTTTTAAAATAATCAATTTACTTAATAATAATAAAAATGGTGTATCGGAAAATAATTTTTTTTATCTCGAAACCTAATTATATACAATATAGATTTTATTTTTAATAGTTTTATGTTCTATGCTTACATATTTTGTATGGTGTTGAATATTCTATATAAGATTAAAGAAGAGGAAAAATGTTGAATTTCTGATATGAACAAAAAAATATATTTCTTTTTCTTTTTATACTTTAATATTTTTATGCAACATATTGCAAAATCCACATTAAAATATTCTGGCTTTGAAATTATTTTATGTTAAGAGAGATAGAGAGAGAGAAAATATTATTGAAGAGTTTACCTGTTTGTGACATGGGAAATGCGTAAAATTACTTTAGTAAAGCTTCAAGAAGAAGAAAAAAATTTTTCGATAAGGTTTGTTTATATTTAAACAATAATAAAATAATAATTAAACGAGAATTTTTAACACCAAAGCGGTACTGTACTATGTTTTTTTTTTTTTTTTTTTTTTTTGAGATGTTCAATATTTTTTTTATGATGGGGATTGGCTATTTTAACCCCAAAGTTAAGTATACAATTATACAAATTTAATGCTCTCTCTCTCTCTCTCTCTCTACATACACACCATACACACATATAAAATGATTAAATGATTACTTAACTCGCAAGAAGTTTTATATTTATAGCCATCTAGTGAGATGTTTTAGTAATATTTTAACTATTCTAAGTTGTTTTGAAATATATGGTATAAACAAAACATATGTTACGTAACACTGACAACAACAGTCAGCAACTTTTGATCGCACGACCTGCACGACAATTTTAAGTTTAGACTGCAAAGAGCAATCATGCCGGTGGTTTGGGAAGCTGTGGGTGCCACCCTTTTACCTTCTTTAGGGTCGTTGATTAATGCCAGGAGCGTTATTAGAAAAGGAATTACAGAATGGGCTAATGTAAGTATACATCAGTTATGATTATATACAAATATATAATTGTATTATAAAACGTGCATGGTTAAATAAGTTACATAATTTACGATGCAATTATGTCAGTATAAAAATGTTGCTATAGGGTGTATGCATGACGCCATGTTGGATAACTCAATAACATGGGTGGCATAGGAAAATAACTCAATTAGGGAGTGTTTAAAAACACTATATGCAATATTTTTGAGAGCATTGATGTTGTAAATATGTTGAATTAGCACCTCAAGCATGTGAGAAAAATAACAATAACACAAAATTAACTGATTTCCCAAAGAAATTTGACAAGTTTATCTTATGCTCAGCAATGTTATTCACTTTACTCTAGTATGGCCTCCAAGCGCATTAAATATGATATCATGTCATATGCACATACATCCTATATATTGTATATGATTACTATTCTGTAGAGCATAATCTTTGGTTCACTTGACTTTGAAAAACCATTCATTGACACCAAATTTTTAATTTTTACTTATGCATTTTTTTTTGTCTCTGGTGGATTTTACACATTATATAGAGAGGAATACTTTCGTTAATCATATATATTATTCAGTGAAGTATATACTTTAAGTTATAAAAATGTAGGCATTTTAATTCAAAATTGCAATTCATTTCTTCTATACCCACAAGCAGTAGACAGAAAAACCTTGAAAAAAACAAAAATTATTAAAGATGACTTTTGTTTACTATGTTTCGTGTTATGTAATGTTTGATTATATTTTGTATGGACGACGTATTTCAATATTGTGATAATAGAGGGCTTTACATGTCTTATAACTGGAACCGATAAGTTATCAAACCCGGCAAATTTATATATAATCAGAATCATAGTAAATACTATAATCAGAATCTCTCGAGCTTATTTTTTTTTCTTCTATATTGCATAAATAAAAATGCTATGCATTACATGTATTTGTATTTATACTGTATATATATATATATTATGTTTCGAATGTTGAATTTCGAGCGAGGTTGCATGATGATAAGAAATTTTCTCGGTGAAATAGAATTATTGTCTTACCTTCTGTGAAGACACTGGGCTTTACACTCGCTGCTATCACTATTTTAAATAACAATGAAAAAATAATAGTCACTTTGTACATAATTATAAAAACACTCAATTCACAGTCTTTTTAAAAATTACATAGCTATGTTATTTACACACAATGTTTAACGTTTTCGGAGACTATATATCACAAATGATACATACTGTCTGTCTCCTTCCTCAGAACTGAAAACTAAACTCTCACTCTCTGCCGTGCTGACCTCCTGAGGGGAGGAGAGGGCGTACGCGCCTCGTCAGGTGCAAGCGAAACGTTGACTTTATTTTTAGTACGATTATATGGTACTTTTTTATCAAATGGTTTCATATATATATGAATGAATATAGAATGAATATATATATATGAATGAATATATATACAAATGGTTTCATATATATATATTAGTTTAGTTTAGTTTAGTTTATTGTTAACCAAAAACAGGCAATTTTACTTGCCCAATACATTGGCGGTACACACAGTACATTGGTAATAGAGTACAAATTTGTTTAGAAAAAAAACAAACAAAAAACATATATATATATATATATAAATAATATAAATATATAATATATTGATAAACATTTTATGTATATTATTAAAACATTTTATGTATATTATTATACATAATATGTAATATATATATGAAATATTTATCATATGTTATTATTAATTAAGATTATTTGTATATCAAATGAATAAAACTGGAAAGAAAAAGAAAAATTAAGCATTATTGAATACATTCTTAATATAATTAAAAGATTCATTTAATACATCAATTTGCTTTTCATTACATACTAAAGTAGATCTTGGAATGAAAGAATTTTTAGATACATCATTATTGTATGTTACTACTTTGAAAAGCTGAGTGTTTCGCAATACTTTTAGGCAATTATTGAATTTTATTTGGGAAGAAACAGAGTTGTCATCTATTTTGTTACATAAATATTTTTTTAAACATATTACATCATTTCTCTTACGTCTATTTTCAAGTGTTAACATATTCATATTTTTACACACATTCACATAATTATCGCTGTTATAAAATAATTCAGCTTTTTCATGATATTTGCGGACAAATTTTCTTTGAATTGTTTCCAGTTTTTGCGTTTTAGAGATATGGCACGGTGACCATACACAGCTAGCGTAATCATGATTTGACAATATAAAACTATGGTATAGTAATTTGTATGTACTAGCTTTAAAGAATTGAGTGTTACGATTAATAAAACCAAACATCTTGAATGATTTTGATTTACTTTTTCAATGTGTGCATTGAAAGTAAGCTTTGAATCAAAAATCACGCCAAGATCTTTAATTTCATCAACTTTTTTTAGAACTGAATTGTTTATTGAGTAATCAAATTTTATTATTCTCTTGTTTTTGTTAGCAAAAGTAATAGAATAACATTTAGGGAGACTTAAAATCATCCCCCACTCAGTACACCATAAATATAGAGCCGACAAATCTTTTTGAAATTCAATACAATCTGATAAGGAAGTTATACGCTTATACAATTTTAGATCATCAGCATACATTAGACTCTCACAAAATTGGAATATATTAGGAAGATCTGCCAAGTACAAGTTAAACAGCAGGGGCCCCAAAAGGGACCCTTGAGGGACCCCAGAAGTGACGTCACTGGGGTCGGATTTACATCCATTCAAAACAACAATTTGTTTCCGATTACATAAATAATTTTCAATAATATTTACCATATATTCAGAGATTCCCAGCTGCGTCAGCTTTTTAATTAACATATGGTGCGGTACCTTATCAAATGCTTTTTGAAAATCAGTGTAGATTGCATCTACCTGCTTGTTATCATTAAATGCAGATGCTAAAAATGAGTGAAAATTAACAAGATTTGATACAGTTGATTTTTTAGGAGTAAATCCATGTTGCTCTGCTGGTATAATAAATTTAGCCTCCTCCCATAGTATATTGTAGATACATTTTTCCATTAGTTTTGAAAAAAGGGGTAACAAAGATATAGGTCGATAATTTGCAACATTAGTTTTTTTTCCACTTTTATGGATAGGAGTTACATTTGCAATTTTCCAGCGATCAGGGAAATTACCAGTTAATATAATTTTATTAAATAATATATCAAGTGGGATAGATATTTCAATTGCAATTTCCTTTACAATAGATATAGGAATATTGTCACTTCCTGAAGATTTACCATTTTTTAATTCATTTATATATTTAATAATATGATCTTTAGTAATGCGCGGAAGTGTAGTGTTACATTCATGATTTTCTTTTCCCAAAGGTGTATTTATTTTATTTGAAAATACAGATGTAAAGAACTCTGAGAATAAATTACAAGCTTCTTTTGCATTTTTAGCATATTTTTCGTTAAGAAATACATCAATAGGAACACTATTACATTTTTTTTTATTAGATAGAAATTTCCAAAATATTTTTGAGTCATTTTTTATTTTTGATTCAATTTCTTCGATATATTTTTTATATTTATTTTTCTGCAATTTTTTGAATTCTTGTCTTAAACTTTTAAATTTTTGAAAGAAAGTATCTTTTTCTGCTTGATTTTTAGATTTTAAGTATTTTATATTGATGTTATGTTTTTGTTTAAATAAGTCTTTCAGTTGTGCGTCATACCAGGAAGGAAATTTTTTACATTGCGTTTGTGCATAGGGTACACTTTTTTTAATAACATCTTCTAGTAAATCATAGAACACTTCACATGCACTATTAACATCGAGATTTTTAAGTATGTTCCATGGACATGATTGTAATAAAGATTTTAATTTATTCGTATCAGCTTTCCACCAATTAAATTTTTTTTCATGAGTACTTTTTTTGTTATACAAAGGGGCATGCATATTAATAGCACAATGAACAGCACGGTGATCTGACTTGACAGCTGTTTCTTCCTTGTCATAAGGTTGCACATTAATATCATAATTGTCTGGGTCAGTGGTAAACACGAGGTCTAAAATATTTTTTCCACGTGTTTCAAAACACACATGTTGCGAGAGGCCATGCGTATTTATGATATGGAGGAAGTCGTGGTCGTTGCTTGAGAATGTTTTTAGAGAGGGGATAACTTTGTGTGTCTCTTCGGGGGAGCGGGACCAAATAATGTTAGGGGCATTGAAGTCGCCGCACACTATAAGCTCATCATGGTCTTTCATTGCAGACCTGACAAGCGACAGCGAGGTGTCAAATTCTTCTATTTGCGAGGTGCGCGTTATGGTGGAGAATCGGGGAGGGGGCGGAAAGTATATACAACCAATGAATAATTTTCTATTTTTTGTTACTTTCACCTCCACCCACACAGATTCTCCCCTATTAAACTCAAATCTCGGTGTTGAATTGATTGCATTTTTAATGGCAATCATAACACCACCTGCAGCTTTTTTTCCATATAGTTTACCACCTTTACGATCATTACGGTAAATATTATAATTTTCATTTAAAATTTCAATATCGTTAATGTTATCATTAAAACACGTTTCATTTATGCAAATCATGTCATAGTTATCGTTATCACCAATAAAATGTGCATTGAAATGTGCTAGCTTGTTTTTCCCAATGTTATTTACATTTGCAAAATACAAGCTAGCATGTTCAATACACGTTTGATTTACAGCAATATTAGATACACCAGGACCAGGGTTTAAATTGATGTCATTACAAAGTGAAAGTAAGTAAAAAATAGCAAGTGGTGAGCATAAATTTGGTACTCGGAAAAAATTCCCGAAACCTCGTTTTGCCACACTTCCTCTTTTTTCATTACACTTCAAGATTGACATTATGTTGTTATTTAAACTTTTACAAACAATGCTGTTTTCCATGGATATAACCGTTTTTACATTTACGGAGAAATTTCCGATATCCATGTGATGCGCCCTTTTTATTTTATACATATCCTCGTGAACATTTGTTATGCTGGGCACAGTATTTTTGCACATTTTAATAAACAAAGATATACCCGAGTAAAATTTTAACGATGACACAACGATGAAATAAGAATGACAAATAAATGCGACACAAAGATGAAATAACGATGAAACGTGTCCCATTTCATCGTTATTTCATCGTTAGCCCCATGTTATTTATATGGAGTTAAAAAAGAGAAATATTAGCAAAATGAGCAAAATATTTTCGACGAAATTTCAATGACATAAGTATGAAACAACGATGACATAAGTATGAAACAACGATGACATAAGTATGACACAACGATGGCATAAATGAGAAATAATGACGACAAAATTATACTACTAGAAATTATCGATGAAATTTCAATGACATATGTATGAAATAAAGATGACAAAAATTTTCAGGATAATTTTAATAATGTAAAAATATGAAATATCGACGACAAACTTTCAAAGTACACCGCGCGACCACCTCGGAGACCTGCCTGTTAATAAAATCTAGTGCCTATATACCAAATGCTAACTGCCTAACATGAAATTTTATATACGGGGTTGGAGTTTTCTTCTTTCGTGTAGAGTAGCTCGCATTATATTATATAAAAAAGCTTTCCAAACTCAGTAACCCAGCATTTTTTAAGTCTCACTTGAAACTTGTTTTGCAGATTTCTTAATTAATTTGTAATCAAGTGAATACTTTTATGCAAATCTAAGTCAGAAAACACAATAAATCGTCATTTTTGTAGTAAATTACATATTTTTTAAATAATTAAAACTTTTATTACCTGCCCTAAAAAGTATCAAAACCTCCGAAACAAACGAAAAAATAGGTATTAATTCTTGACTTTGAAATTTTTTTTTTTTCAAGTCTGAGAGTCACCGGAAAAAGCTACTATATTACATTGCACTACCACAAAGATTTTGTACAGGATTCTAATCATAATATTATTTATCAAATATATTGCTTGTATTGAATATTAATTAAACGCAACAATGTATTTGCAATATTTAATAATATTTTTTATGCATTATTTTATGCATTAAAAAAAAGCTATATAAGTGATTATAATAATTGTCAGTTTTGGCACTAAATTATTACTTTCCATATATTTATGCAATACTAAATTTTGAATTGTTTGAAACATATTTATAATATATTTTTTTAAATTTTCTTTTAATGCTTGCAATTAATTTGCCTTATCGTACGCGTGTTAAGAAATATATAACAATAAAAATTCAATCAATTTAACAATTTTTGTTACGCTTATAGAGTTAATAATAAGCACATTGACTATATTTAAAGCTGATTTAGATTGGCATAATTTTTAGTAAAATATTAAATTTCATTACATTAATAACTAATATAATATAAAATAATTATTTTATATTTTTACAATATTGAAAAATACACACTCCGAAACCGTTTAGCATGCATTTTTGCACATAGGAAAAAAAATCTATATAATTATGTCAGTAGTAATTTTAATCAAACACGTTATATTAATAAAGATTAATTATTTAATTATATATATAATATGATATTTTTCTATCAATCTACCATCTAAAACCGAAAATTCGATGACTTAAAGACGACATAACGACGACATGAAATTTTTTGTTTTTACAAAAATGAAATAAGTATGACAGCAAAAAATTATTGATGAAATAACGATGGCAGTTTTATTTTTCAAAAACCTAAATGCGACACAACGATGACAACGATTAAAATTCAATATGTATGAAATAACGATGACACGAAGAAATAATAATTTAAATTATTATTTAAATTATTATTTCTTCGTGTCATCGTTATTTCATACATATTGAATTTTAATCGTTGTCGTCGTTGTGTCGCATTTAGGTTTTTGAAAAATAAAACTGCCATCGTTATTTCATCAATAATTTTTTGCTGTCATACTTATTTCATTTTTGTAAAAACAAAAAATTTCATGTCGTCGTTATGTCGTCTTTTTGTCATCGAAATTTCATTGTTAGACATTTTAAAAAAATTATTTTTGTGACTTTGTCATACTTTGTCTTCATTAAATCGCAGTTGTGTCATCGTTATGGGACATTTCATTGAAATTTCATTGAAAAATCATAGAATTGTCATACTTAGCGTTCTACTCGGGTAGCTACAAAGCAGAGAATGCAGCGGTACATGTTTCTATTTTTAGAACTCATGTTGCCCAAATTATATATATATATATATATATATATATATATATATATATATATATATATATATTTCAACTATCAATTACGCAACCAATGTATTTAGTTGCACATTAATCAGAAAAATAATCATGAAAATCATGATTGTTATAATATATTTCACAATTCAAAAATTCGCAGTAATTTTGCAATATTATTCTTATTAGGAAAACATGCGCTAATTTTGTATATAAATTCTGATTGGTAAACTATATTACATTATGTAAAAAAAAATTAATAATAATTATTGATTGAGCATTTAATTTATTACATATTAATTATCTTTATTTTTTATGTTATGAATTCCAAAAGTTGTATATATTATATACTTTATAATTTGGTTTTCAACCCCAGTTTGCAAGAGTATAAAAATGGTTATAG
This sequence comes from Ecdyonurus torrentis, assembly GCA_949318235.1. Classification (NCBI taxonomy): domain Eukaryota; kingdom Metazoa; phylum Arthropoda; class Insecta; order Ephemeroptera; family Heptageniidae; genus Ecdyonurus; species Ecdyonurus torrentis. Next base: position 4,120,930 of record OX439137.1, on the reverse strand, counting down.
GGGAAATAATAGAATATGTATATTACGAAGGTGTCATACAATTATATTATGATATATCTATTTGTTTTGAGTAAGTATACGTATCACACTATAAATATATTATACAGTGTGATAACTGATATTATCAATGCCCGTTTTTGGAACATCATACATAATTTAATACCATTTAACATAAACTGTGTTATTATAGAGCAAATTTGACATTTAAAAAGACAAGATACGTTATAATATTACATTTTTCAAATATTTCATTTTCAGCATTTGAAGAAACCCTGGTGGAATCCTCCTAATTATGTATTTGGTCCAGTATGGACGACTCTATATACCAGCATGGGATACGCATCATATCTTGTATGGAGAGACGGTGGTGGATTTTCAGGTACACAGAAAACGTCAAAAAAAAAAAAAAAAAAAAAAAAAAAAGTTTGATAAAGTTATTGTAATATTCATCTTCAAAAGTGAGAACAACTAAAAATCTTAAGGGGCTAATTTTAGGGGCTATTGGGGCTAATAAAAAAAAAAAAAAAAAAAAACATCATCCTGAATCGATAGACATGCAAATTTCTAAATATTGAGATCATTTAACATATTCAATTGAGTTTGAACGTCGATAACTTTTTCCTATGCCCACATACGTAAGTTACCGACCGTGACGTCATTTTCAGTTTTTCTAAAATTCAATAAAATATTTAAAGAACTCAAAAATTATATAATTAAGTATCAATTGATTCAGGACAATGCCCTCTTTTAAAATATGAAATAAAATTACCACCTAAAAAATTTGGTTTCCTCATTGGATAACCTATATATAAGTGAGAGAAAAGTAGCTTCTGTGGTTTTAAAGTTAAAATACTTTCATAACTTTTAGCTACAAGCTAAGCTAATTTCAGCTAAGTCTTTATATAGTTAAGTAAGCTATTTATAAATTTATATTTTGACAAAGAATGATTATACTGTAACTTATTTCTTTGAGAATATTGCTGTATTTTGTTAATAATAATTTTTTATTGACCCAGGCAATTTATTAGTAACAATTATTTTAAGAACGAGCATTTTAGTGTCGTAAAATACTTGAAATTATAATAACAGTAATAATAGTGGAACAGCAATAATGCAATATACAATAAATAAATTATACAATTAAGTATTATAATGAAGTTTGTGAACTATGTGTTATAATTTATAATTAGCATAATATTCTAAACTTGTATGGGTGGTAAACATCAAGACTTTGATGCTATTTATTTTTGAGTTTTTATTAAAAAAAGTATCTTAAAGTATAATACTCTTTGTATAACAAAATATTTTTCATCAAAATTACCAAAAAATAAAAAAATGTAATTATTAATCAATTCATACATAGTAATTTAATGTTAGTATCTTTCTAATATTTCACTCCCAATACCATGCAACATAATTGGAATTTCTTTATATGTAATACGCAACGTGATGAAACCTAAATAATCCCCTAGACAACAAAAATTTCAGTTATTGTTTATAATATAAATGTTATAATATATTTCAAATAGCAACAAAGTAATATACTATAGAAATAAAATGCAATAAAGCACTTTGAATGCAAGATCATAATAAAAATGTGAACTTATCTTAAATTTCAGGAGAGGCTCGCTTACCACTTGCTATCTACGGCACTCAGCTTCTGCTAAACTGGTACTGGCCTACTATCTACTTCGGTTATCGCAGTACGAAATGGGTGAGTATAGAATAGATTCAAGTCTCATATGAAATTTTAAAAAAATTCTAATAAGACCTAACCTACGCTTTAGTGCAAAGAATGTCACTTTAAAAAGAGATCCTATAGCCTTAAAAAATCAAATAAAAAACGTACACTTCATGAGATGTGACTGTTATTCATATACATATTATGTACCTCAACGCTTTTGTACCCTCACGTAAACTGGATCTGAAAAACAGGAAAAACTGTAAAGTAGGAGTCATGACGTCATCAATGCCGGGTCGTCAATAATGATGTTTGTAAACCTTGTTTATCGTGCCTTAAAGCACAAAAAAATGACGATCACCTAATGTTTTTCAAATGGCATTGCGCATTTTTTTGGAGCAAGGGAACAGGGTTTACGAACATCATTAATAGAAACTGAAGCACTGGTTGTCTACTTTAGTTTTCTCCCAAGTTTGTGAGGCTACAGTTTAGTTAAGGGACAAAATATGTGTAATATTTAGTCCATTATCTTGATTTATCATTAAAAATATTTTTTCTGATGCCAGCATCTCTTTAAATATTTATAGAATGAAATATTAAGCGTATATTAAGATAATTCTAAATTAATTAATTAATTTTTAGAAAAATAATAATGTGTTTTTTTGCTTCCAGGGATTTTATTCCATCGTTGTTTTATCGGGTGGAGCTGTGGTTAGCGCGTTGTCCATGTCAAAGGTCAGTGAGGTCGCTGGTTACCTGATGATCCCTTACGTCGCATGGTTATCCCTGGCTACATCAATTTCTTTTTACATCTGGAGACATAACCCAACTGGGGAAATACCAAAAATAAAGTGAAATCTAAAATATAATAAATATTTAATAGTAGTGCTACAATTTTTTAGTAACACGTTTTGTATCTTTTGTATGCTCTACACACTAAAAAATAGACGTGTATAATCGACGTTCTAAACGTTGAAAAGCTTGTACACAGTTTCGTCATGCTTTAAACGTTAATATTTAACGCTTACGTGTGACGTCACAAACGTTTATAATCAACGCTTAATTACAATGCTTTTGACCGGCCATGACGTCGTCAGTGCTAGTGCCCCCTAATTTTCATGAGTTACTATGGCGGAGATATAGGAGTCCACTTTTGAGTGTAAAAAGCACTCTGAAAACGGGAGTCGGAAGGTTTGACTTTCTTGTGATAGCTCAAGAATGTTATTGAGTATCTAAATTTATGCATTAGCCTTCGCAAATGTCTATATTTTAATTAAAAATAACAAATTAATGTTGTGTTAATGATCGTTGGCTTTGAATAATTAAAGATCATTAATTTTATAATTAGTTTAGATAGAGCTTCGCAGAAACATATTTCCGTTTATAGCGTGTGGCAATGCGCAACATATTTTTTTAACATCTTGCCGTTGTCGAACAGAGCCAAAAAAAACAAAAACGAAACGAATGCTACTTCGTCAGCTGGTTTTGTGTGACTGGCAATTTTAGCATAATATTGCTTCTAACAATCTTATTTGGTAATCAAAATATACTAGGTTAATCAATAATAGTTTAATTACTAACTATAATGCGTAACATAGATGCCGAGACTTGATTTCAGCTTACCGCGGCTGCATCAACATGAGCGGCATCCATTTTGCGTTCTTTTATTCCGTTTCGTTCCGCCGTGCGCCGCCGTGGCAACACTGTGCGTTCATAACTCCAAGAAGTGTCGAAATATGTTGCGCATTGCCACGCTGTAAACGGAAATATGTTTCTGCGCAGCTCTATTAAGGTAATTATAAAATTAGTGATCTTTTGCCGCTAAAAAATTATTCAAAGCCAACTGATCATCAACACAACATTAATTTGTTATTTTTAATTATAATATTTATATTTGCGAAGGCTAATGCATAAATTTAGATACTCAATAACATTATTGAGCTATCACAAGAAAGTCAAACCTTCCGACTCCCGTTTTCAGAGTGCTTTTTACACTCAAAAGTGGACTTCTATATCTGCGCCATAGTAATTTATGAAAATTAGGGGGCACTGAAATGGCCGGTCAGAAGCATTAGATGAAAAAGAACCAAACTCAACTGGTAATTAGTATATACTGTGTATCATAAATTTTTGGATGACCGATTTGGGTATGAAAAATCGAGTTACATCCAAAAATGCAATAAAATTTCTAACGGGTTGGTAACTTTTCGAAAAAAACGCACTTTTTGGGCAGAAATAAAAAAAACTCAAAATTTTTTTTCGTTGATTCTAGTTAAAGAATAAAAAATAAACACTAATTATTCTTATGCATATTTTGATTTTTCGCATAGAACACAGGAAATTGTGTAAAGTAAGTTTTTATATTATTTCTAATTAGGTGGAGAAGGACGTTTATTCCGTTGAAAATTGACGGTTTTTATCAACTCTATTTATGCTGATAAATCAACGTTTAAAGTGAAATTGTACTTAAGCGTTGAGTTTTCAATACAATAAGAGTTGAGTTTTGAAACGTTAATTATCAACACTTATAACCGTTGAAAAAACACTTATTCCGTTGATTACTAACGAAATTTTTTAGTGTGTAAATGGGAAAATAAATGGTATTAAAAATAAAAGTTTTTTCATTTGTTTAACTAGTTAGATAGTGTCACAGCATACGGGAAAACTATATGTGTTTTGTTCTACAAAAAAAACATTTATTTATTTTTATTTATTTATTTGATTTATTGTCAACCAAAAACAGGTTTGGTACGTGGTGCACTCACTCAGTACAAATAATCAATGAATTACAAATTATACATAATAACAGAGTCTTCGGTGTTCACTATTTTAGTAATACAAACTTTTTATTTTACTATAAGAATCATTGAAAATATCAACGTTTATGTCATTGTATTGACGCAGGGCGTGGGCGAGGGTTGCCGCCGCGGTCGACTGCACCGCGTCGCTCACGCGACCCCGGCCCCACATCTCCCGTCCGAGGAGAGGGCGCGACCACGGGTCACCTTGTGGGACGACGCTGTCCTCGTCACAAAAATATGGTGTGTGCTCGTAGCCCGGATCCGTTCCACGAGCAAACACCAACTTTTTGTGACGAGGACAGCGTCGTCCCGCGAAGTGACCCGTGGTCGGGCCCTCCTCGGACGGGAGACGTGGGGCCGGGGTCGCGTGAGCGACGCGGTGCGGTCGACCGCGGCGGCAACCCTCGCCCACGCCTTGCGTCAGTATAATGTTGTATGTAGCTCTCGTTACAAAGGAGTTTTTAGTTATATAGTTAGTACAAGTAGGAGTACTAAAAAAAATGATTGATTGCTTACTATATTTTTAGGGGACATAAAAGTTAAATTGGGTTACAGCAACTCAATAATCTATCATGATTAAATAAATCTGTACTATTGAGGTCACTAGTTAAAAATACCATCTCATATTTCCTATTAGTCGATTTTATAAATTTCCTCACAAATAAAATGCTGTGGACTTGTAGATGACATATCTAGCCATTGTCTACCCCAAGCTTTGTTCGTTAAGGCAATGGCTACATCGATATCTGTATCAGGTTCACTAGGATCACCAGGGTACCAGTTGGTATAGTTTAATCTTTCACCAGTTCCTGACCAGATGAAAACATATTCAAAGTAACGGACACCACTTGTCCAGTAACTTATTTCTCGATAACCTGTGACAAAAAAAAAACAACAACATTATTTAGAACTACAATAATGATAAGCATCTTTAAAAAAACATGCACTTAATTTAGAGCACTTTGAGAGCGGTAAATTATAACTCGTTTGAGCACCAGCCCGTGCAAAAATATTTGGGGACTCATTATTGTTTGTTTTTTAACGTTCAATCCGAGTTTCGAGCTTTTATAGTTAAAAAATGAGCAAGCTTGACCTACTTGTAAGGCTCGTGAATGTCTCGTCAAAAGATCGAGCTTTTCAAATAAAAACAAGCTAGAAATCATGTTTGAGGAATGCTGGAAAAATTAAGTTTGTAATTTTTTAATATGATATTTTTAAGTCTTTAGCATTTAAAATCAATTGTTTTTAAATTTTAAATTTGACTTTTGTCTTGAAAAAAATTGTAATAAAAAGCAAACTCTCTTCCTCATAGACTGTTTTAAAAATTTACCTCAAATATCGAGTTTGGCGATCTTTAGCTTTTTTTTTTTTTTTTTTTTTTTTTTTTTTTTTTTTTTTTTTTTTTTTTGAAACTTGATTACTCTAAATGTGATTACTCGATTTTTTTATTATTATTATAATTTGCTTATTTATTTAGAACTATTCTATTTCTTTAGATATAGAATATTTTTCGTATTAGGAGTATGAAAATAAAAAAAAATTGCACATACGGAATTACAACACTGTGTGCCCATTCTTTTCTTTTTAATTTAAGCGCTATTATATGTTCCCCTCGTACCTGTTATCTCATTTATCTGTTATCTTTAATCGTAATGTTGCCAGTTTTTTTTATTTTCCTATAAGGATAATATATTGCAAGTTTTTCATTTTATTTTAGTACGTACCATTGGTATCAAGGAAATTTGCAATATTGTTCTGTTTTTCTTCACTTTGAATTGAAATTAATTTCATTCCTAGATCATTACATGTTTGTGTCGCTTCATCATGATTAACCTGAAACACGTACAAAAATTAATTCCTGGCTATTTTTTTAAATTTTATTGAACATTTCTTAAAGGCGTAGAAACACCTTGAACAAAAAAGTTGTGTAATATCCTAACAAACCTGAAAATCAACGTTGATTTGGCCGAAGTCATTGATTTCTAATTTATTCTCCATGAACAAAATGCTACTGGTTATCACTGACGTCACAGCTCGCCTGGTCCACGCGCGCGTAAACCGGGCGAGCTGTGACGTCAGTGACCGCCAGTGTCATTTTGTGAATGGAAAATAAATTAGAAATCAATGACTTCAGCCAAATCAACGTTGATTTTCAGGTTTGTTAGGACATTACGCAACTTTTTTGTTCAGGGTGTTCTACGCCTTTAAATATATTATCAGGTCGACATTTTAATTTAAAATAGTATTTAAAGTCATTTAATTTTAAAAAATATGTATCGAAAACAATTGTAATTTACATCACATTACTTTATTACATAAAGGAAAAAAAATTAATATTTGTATTTTTAAAATACATGATTTTTATTTTAATATTTCAACACTTCAGACAATATACTTTAACAAGTATATATAGTTCTACATACCTACCTAATATTGTAAGGAATATATTATTAAATAAACAATAGAATGTATAGCTTACATATTTAAGATAAAAATAGGCTTAACAATATAAGAATGTGTTTAAATTATTAATAATTATTTTATAATAATAAATAGTAAGTATAGTAAGTGATTGAAAATAACTCACAAAAAATTTATTAAGTAAACGCTAAATTAAACATTTGCGGTTATTTAATAAAAAAATAATCAGGAAAATTTATACATTTTATTGAAAAAAGTTAAAATTTTTAGTAAAAAAATATAAAAAAATGGTGAAAAAGGATTAAAAAAGTAAAAAAGTAAAAAAAACAAAAAACAAAAAAACAAAAAGTGACAAACGGTGAAAAAAAATGCATATCATTGCATTGGAAAGTACACGAAACATGCACATTTGCACATTTAAATTTGCATATCTGCAAAACTAACAAAAATGTGAAAACCCAAAATCCACCCTCTATCGCTAAAATAATGTAAACTATGTATGGATTTGAATTTACATAGATATTGTTAAAAATATTAGACCATTTTGATCAAATCAAGTCTCTGCTTTGCAATATATAAACATATTGCCATTTTAAATAAAAATATTTTGATGTGTTTGTATTTTCTGTATTTATTTCTACATTAACTTGTAAGACATAATATGAGATTTATATTTCGTATATAAGATATAATTGAATAATATTATACATACAAATAGACCACATAGACTTATATAAATAAATGTGAGCTTACTTCGATTGAACTAATAAAGTAGTAGCTTCCATTTATAATTTCTAGAGTATGGTTTTCCAATTTTATTTCTTCTGTGTCTGCTGCCACTGTAAAAACATGACTAAATATTAAAAGCTTTTCTCTTCTTTAACTTGATTTTTTTTTTTCAAATTCATTAAACAATAATATTAAGTGTTTTAAACAGAAACGGAAGTGCCTGCTTTTAAATCTCAAATATTTCTGTACATGATTTATTAAAAAAACTTTTTAATTCTTTAAAACTTAGCGTTACGTCTTTATCTGAGTTTACTAAAAACCGAAAGTTGGCCTGTGGTTCAGTAAAATGAATAGCAATGTCCCTTACATGTCTTCCGACTCCCTGTATAAATTTGTAGACAAAAGCATGATTCAAGCTTTTACACTATAGCGCCGCGATTGGCAGCCAAAACTACTATTACTAATAATCTTCACAAAAGTTTGAGGTCTTGTTGTCACCTGAGTGCAAGAATTCTGAGTGCTTATCTCTGGTTACGTCATACATTATATCTGACCTTTAGTCAGCCTTATCATAATAGTTCAAGTAGTCCCCAAACGTATCGTAGTGTTCCCTAGAGAGGGACATTTAAAACGGTGTGTCTAAAAAATCAGCCAAGAGTCGGAAGACATGTAAGGGACATTGAAGGAATATAGAATACAGTATAATTTTCTAGGGAAATTAAGGATGTTAATTCTTACAAATCCTCTATTGAGATGCCATTTTATTGTACCGAATGATCTCAAGGGGCCTAATACAACTTCGTAAAATATCACTGACTTTTTTTTCTTTTTTTTTTTTTGATAACGGGGCTTCAACAGATAAGATTTTAGTCAGTTAAACCCAGGACTATCGCAAATTAAGCTCCACCCCTGGGATAGCGTCCATAAAGTTATCACAGTCCAAACTCTTATCACTGCGATAAGAAAAGGTTTAAGGTGGGAAATCAGGTACTGTGGGATTTGACTAAAAAATTGTAAAGAAAGAAAAATCTAAAAATTTGTACAGTGTACTGTACATAAAAAGTTTATCATACGTAGCTGTTACCAGGGGTGTAGTCCTAAAAATTAACGAAGTATGGCGGAAGGTTTACCCTTTAGCCCTTTAGACCGGAGGGGGGGGGGTAAATAGCGCGCCGCAGGCTAAATTTTTTTCGGGACACACCCTTTTTTGGGAAAAACGCAAAATTAGTATACTTGGAAAACTGTTGCCCAAATTATTGGTCATTCAATTTTGATACTTTTTTATATAGCTTCTATAATTTTTTTCATAAAATTTGAACATATATATATAGTGAATAAAAAATAATTATGATAATAAAAAGTTTTTCTTTCTTTTCTCGTCTTATGAATTTTTGTAGTTAAATTTCAATTTCTACAAAAAATATTGAATATCTGAAAATTATATAATAATAAAAATACAAAATATTGATATCTTCCTCATAATCCCTGTGCACATTCACTTACCCCAAAAGAAGCTACGCTCGACCTCGATGCTAGTGGGACTGTCATCTTTCATTGATGCACTTTTTAAAATTAAAATTCACTTGCTACATTTAGTGCTATTAATTACCTGATTCAATTAAGGTTCTCGTGCTTAAATTGTTATAAAAAAAATATTACTATATCTATAAATATAGAAATATCATATTTAACTTAATAAATAGAGTATATATATTTTTTATGAATTAGGCAACAGATATCTAAAATATTAGCTGGAATATAAGTATGCTAATGTACATAATTTGTATATAATGCTGCACTAAAATGTCACTGACTGTTTACTATGGGTCATCCTCCAGCACCAACTGACTAGTGAATACTGAAGTGGTGCTACTTGCCAAAAAAAATTGGGGAAAATTAAAATAGCCCCTTCTTTTTCATCCCTTCTTCATATTTAATTTAAATATTAAGGGGAAGAGAGAAAATTCAGGTGCTTTTTTTTTTTTTTTTTTTTTTTTTTGCTTGACCTTCACATTGCTTTTAAAATTCTTTGATTTTTTTTTCTAAGAGGATTTTAAGTCAATTTTTACTAAAGGATTATCAAATTTTTTTACGAGATTCATACATTTACTTATTCAGGTAGAAGTGTATTTTTCTGTATTTTTATTGTTTTCAAAGTAACGTATGTCCAAAAGTCACCATCATGTTAGGACATGTTCATGTGGGCAGTATCACTATGATAGAAGCGAACGATGATAGAAGCGAATTATGTTCGAATCTGTTTTGCGCGCACTCCTTTTTTTAACAATAGGAGCGGCGCGTCAGGTGTGTAGCGTGGATGCTCGATGGCACTGATTGACACCTGCATTGTAATATACATACTATTGCAATATTTATAAGAAGAAGGAATCGCGCTCAATCGCGCGAAATGTTCAAAATTACTTTTGTCGTTCGCACTTAAAAATAACAATGACCGTATAGGTGCGAGCAAGCAAGGTTAGCTACCTGCGCGTACCTACCTCGAGATAGGGAATTTAACATTGTCGATCATATTTCGTTTCTATCATAATTCGCTTCTAACATAATTCGCTTCTATCATAGTGCGCCCCCCCGTTCATGTGAGGAAGAGAGAGCGAGCGAGAGAGAGAGAGAGAGAGAGAGAGAGAGAGAGAGAGAGAGAGAGAGAGAGAGAGAAAGATACAATGAGAAAGAGTTAGAAAGTATTTGAAAAAATCTTCAGCTTCCTTTCCTTTCATGATTCACAATAGAATTCAATAATCCTGGCCTCACCAAATTGTATCATATATAGAAAAATTAAAAAGGTTACTTATTGACAATTACCTGCAAATTTGATGAAAGAAAAAAGATAAAGTAAAACCAAAGAAAAAAATAACTTTTTTTTTTACTTTTTTCTCTTTTTCTGTTTTTCTCAGATTTTATTTTCAAATTTTTCTAATGAACACAAATAAAATCGCACCTTTTCGCCTTTTTAAAATTTCACGAGGCATGGCGATTCAAAAATTCAATTTCACGAAGTATGGCGCCGCCATCCCGCGCCATCCCTCCACTACACCCCTGGCTGTTACTATTATAAGTATTAACTTTCATATGACTTAATAAAGTTTCAAAGTTTTCTTTTTAAATTTTGAGATACAAGCCATCTATACAGCCCTTAAGAAGGCTTGTAATCAGTCAGAAATATAAATGGCATTACTACTCAAATTTATAATATTATATCAAATGCATGAACAATCCAACGCATCAAAAATAAATGCAAAATTTTTTTTTGAAAACAATGAAAACTTTTTTAAATACTTACGGTCTGCTGCAAACGAAAGTTCAGTAAACTGGAAATAAATAAAAGAATGTTTATATATATATATATATATATATATATATATATATATATATATATATATATATATATATATATATATAATATATATATAATATATAATATATATTATATAAAAAATTCGTAGTTTTTAGCAACTCAGCCTAAATGAAAGTTATCAATAAAGTATAGTTAGGTTTATATATTTATAGTACTGTATACGTTTTGTGAAATTAATAGTATATAATATTTGGGTTAATACTTATATGGAGGCAAAAGATGAAATGTTGAGATAAAAGATGTAAGTTTTAAATTTTAATGGCTAAATAATATCCTTTTGTATGATATAGCAACGATATAAAATAACTGCATTTTATCCAAAATAAATATTAAGTGAAGTTGATAATTTTTATATTAATATATGTTATAGGGTCTATGCATTCATGTTAAAGTTGGATAACTCAATAACATGGGTGGCATAGGACAATAAATCATTTTGCCAGTAAAAAAACACTATGCAATATTTTTGAGAGCATTGATGCTGTAAATAGGTTAAATTATAGTATCTCAAGTATGTGAGAAAAATGACAATAACAAAAAATGAACCGATTTCCCAAAGAAAATTGGCTTAAATGAAGTTTGGCCTATGCTGAGCAATGTTATTCACTACTCCAGTATGGCCTCCAAGCGCAATAAATATGACGTCATCCGCATACACCAAGTTTTTTGTTACTTTTTTCTTAGATGCTACGCTACGCTTTTATAATTATGCTTCATATTCTATTCTATTCTATTCTATTCTATTCTATTCTATTCTATTCTATTCTATTCTATTCTATTCTATTCTATTCTATTCTATTCTATTCTATTCTATTCTATTCTATTCTATTCTATTCTATTCTATTCTATTCTATTCTATTCTATTCTATTCTATTCTATTCTATTCTATTCTATTCTATTCTATTCTATTCTATTCTATTCTATTCTATTCTATTCTATTCTATTCTATTCTATTCTATTCTATTCTATTCTGAGCTTTGTACTTCATTATATTATACTCACTGTGCACAAACTTAAACACACAAAAATTAGAACAGTCTTCATAGTAACTGCATGTATAAGGTTTTATTTAACTTTTAATTCAAATGTCTCAATTCATTATAACTTTAATCTTTATATATATTTTTGTTGTATCATATTGAAATTAAAGTTTTGTGATGAATTTTACTTATCTATAAAATAAATAGATAAAAATTTAACTCATGGAGAAAATATTATTACCTAGCAAGAAAAAAAAAAATTTCAGAAAACAAAAAGAAAATAGACGCAGTATAATGCTAACAATATGTATATTATTTCTTTAAATAAATATATCACACATCCCTTGTTACTTGTTTATATATTTACTTTTGAAACTATACTTATTTCTCAATAAAATGACTTAAAAATATTATTAATTTCATATTACAGTTACTTTTTAATGACTTGCAAAAGTAATAGTTAAAATCAGATGTTCAAAGTTTAAAAAATAATAATAATAAAATGATGACATTTATAATATTTAGTTTTTATCTTTTGAAATTTGCTAGCTTTGATGAGTTTTACTTTTTGTATATCAGTAAAGTAGTACGATAAAATAATGAAAACAATTTAGTCGGAAAATTCTAAGTAAACTAATACTATTGATTTTTTATTGTATTATCGACATGGGAACTTTTAATTTTACAGTAATGCTGTATTATTTTGCAAAAAAAAAAAAAAAAAAAAAAAAAAAAAATTGTGCCAATTATGTCAGAATAAGCTACAAGCAAATAAAGTCAAATGCAGCATTTCGATATATTTTTACCACCCATTTATTTAAAAATATGCTGCGATGTAGTTACAGATTTTACGTAATATCAAGGTAATGTGTGATATTATTCCGTTTTACTTTCAATTTGAAGTGAAGCTAATTTAATTCCTATATCATTACTAGCTTGGGTGGATTCATTATGATTTATCTCTGAAACACGTACAAAAATAAAATCACGATTTTTGTTTTATCTTATTGAAAATACCTGAGTATATACAGGTCCACATTTTTATCGAAAACAAAAATTATTCCATGTTAATTAAATTAAAAAATATTTTTATTTAAAAACAACACTAAATTTACATCACTTTACATACGTTGTAACTGAAGGGGGAAAACACAATAACTGTATTTTTATTTCCATCACAAAACGTAAGATATTTATTTTAATTTTGCAACACAAGTAAAATTATACTTTAAAAAGTGTATATATAATAAATTAAACAATATCAGTGGCAGCCCTTTTTTTTTTTTTTTTTTTTTTTTTCGCCCGGGGACAGAAATATAATTGGACCCTCACAATAGATGCGCGAATGGCAAATAGCCCGCCGCCCGCCACTGTAACTAATTATTTTACCACGTGACTATTTACAGGCAATTTAGTTTATAAATTCAGTGGTCAGTGAAGATAGAAAAATGATGTTCTTTATATTAAATTATTATTATTATGAGTTCTTTTATTTTTCCTTCTATAATACTAACACCGGAATTCTACTTGATTCAGAGGGAAGGTGAGAATAATCCAGTACCAGTTATTTAATAGAAACTGCATTATTATTGTTATTATATTGTTATTCAAAAATACAAGTAGACAAAATACTAAATTTTATTTTTGAATAAAATATTAAAAAAAAAAAAAAAAGGGTTAATAAACACAAATTGAAAATCAGATATATTTAACTACGTTGCAGATTGAGGCCAGATTAAGTGCTTGCAAAATATATTTCCTTCATATTCCTTAAAGCCATAGACCGCATAAAATAAAATGTGTTTTTGAATGAATAAACACGAAATGGGATCTTCAGAACTTATGACAATTTTTACCAGAATGTTAATGTAGCCCCACGAGAGAGCGTGAAAAAACAGTAAAGTATACAATTTGCGTGAAAATTCATGTTTATGACGTCAGAAACATGCAAAAATTAGTATGAAAATGTTGTGCGTGTTGCATAAATTGAACTTTCTAATCTCTGCTACGGAGTTACTCTTGGGTTTTGAGACAAACTACCGTTATTTTTATAAATCCCATCAAGTGTTTTATGATATAAATGCTTATGTTTTTCTCCGGTCTATTCCTTTAAATAAAAGTTGCTAATGTAGAACGCATCACTATACTCAAAAATGTCAAATGCATGGATGATCAAACATGTAACAAATATATAAAGAATTAATCCAAGAAATTGCAAAGTTTTTAGAATACTTACTTACATCCTGCTGCTGAAAAAGGTAGAGTGTAAACTGGAAATAAGAATTATTTTTTATTAAATAAATGAATTTAATTATAAATTCTAAATAATTGATTAATACTTAAATGGTAGCACTGCTATATAAAGATAAAAATATAAGTTATAGGGACAAAATTACGTATTATATTTCATAATATGCATTGTTATGGTATAAGACGCCAAATGCAATATAAATATATGCAATATAAACTCAAGTAAGATATTTTCAAATTAATATAAATTTTGGAATTATACTTTTTTTAAAGCAATGATTTTTTCTTTTACTAATGGTTATGCAATAAATGTTATGTAATAATTTATGCTATACTTAGTTATATAACATTTTATTAATGATTTTTATTTGGAACAGCATAATTTAATAATTATGCAGTACAATATCATGCTATGCTATGCTATGCTATGCTATGCTATGCTATGCTATGCTATACTATACTATACTATACTATACTATACTATACTATACTATACTATACTATACTATACTATACTATACTATACTATACTATACTATACTATACTATACTATACTATACTATACTATACTATACTATACTATACTATACTATACTATACCATACCATACCATACCATACCATACCATACCATACCATACCATACCATACCATACCATACCATACCATACCATACCATACCATACCATACCATACCATACCATACCATACCATACCATACCATACCATACCATACCATACCATACCATACCATACCATACCATACCATACCATACCATACCATACCATACCATACCATACCATACCATAATATACTATACTATACCATACTCACTGTACAAAAACTTAAGCACAACGTACCCAGGTACCAGAAAGTTTTCCGTGGGAACTCGGCAATCTTTGGGCAAAGATTGGGAAATGCCGAAACCTTTCCTTGGCATTGCCCAAAATTTTATTTGGCACAAAAATTAAAAATATTCAAATTTAGGTTCGTTTCCTAAACCTTGCCCAAAGTTTTCCCTAGATAGCTTCCCAAAAGTTTTCCTGACTCTTTCCGGGGTAAGAAAAAAAGATTTTATACAATATAATTAAGATATATCAACACAACTACATGTTTCTTATCAAATTTTTTTGTTATATTACATAAATAACGTAATTACATAAACTTTCCTAAGCCTTTCCCAAACTTGTCCCATTTCCTGAATTGTTCCCGATGCTTTCCGATAAAATATTTGTGTAAAAATTATTAATTTAATTAAAATTTTACCTTATTTATTAATTATAAATGCTAATTATATAATATATCCTATTTTTATATATTTATTGTTTATTTCTTAAAATGGATGCAAACGATCTAAGATAAATTGTAAATAAAAATATAAATCAATGTTTTACAGCTACATTTCTTAAGAGCTTCGATAGCAGAATTGGTTAAAGCGAGTACTTCTAATCTCAAGGTCCTGGGTTCGAATCCCACCGCGGTAATTTTTTAAACCCTTTTTACATAATTTTTCTGTTATGTATACATAGAAATTAATAAACTAACACAAAAAAATAATTTTTTTCATGCAAATTACGTATGCTAATTAGCGCCTCCTTTCCCAAAGCTTTCCCAACCCTTTCCGGACACAAAAATGTGTTGGGAAGTTGATTTTCTATTCATAACAAGAGCAAGGAGCACAAATGACAAAAAGAAATATTTTAAAGTATTCCCAAGGCATGCCTGAAGCTTTCCGGAAATCCTTTCCCAACTGCGGACATTAGGCAATGATTTCGGAAAGGATTTTGGGAATGCCCGGGGAAAGGTTTAGGCTTGCCTAGGGCTTTCCGAAGGAAAGCTTTCTGGTACCTGGGTAATTAGTACAGGCTTTCATAGCAATTGCTGTAAAGTTGAGTTAAAATAAGCTTCATATATAATCACAATATCTCAAGTAACTATAGATAATTATCCTTAATATTCTAATGTGATATACAAACCGGGAAGTTTTATTGATTATTTTTAATTATCAGTAAAGAGGATATAGATAATATGAAGATTATACTCATATATCAGGGCAAATTTTAATTTAACAAAAACAATATTATACAGTATGTATAATGTGTAATAATATGTATTAATATGTATACATACATAGAACAGTATAATAATTTAATATAGGAATCTATAGTGTAACTTTTACATAAATAAACAGTATAAAGAGTTCCAAATAGGTTACTAATTTAGAAAAAACATATCTCATATTTTCTATTAATTGATTTTATTCATTTCCTCACAAATAAAATGATTTTCAGTATCAGATTTCGAGTCTCCCCATCTTCTGTCATAAGACTCAGTAAACATGACTACGGCTACATCAGTTTCTGTTTCCGGAAGAGCAGGTTCACCAGGAGACCAGTTAGTATATTTAAATCTTTGTCCTGTACCAGACCAGATAAAAACATTGCCATAGTAACGGATACCGCTGGTCCAAAAATGTAATCCTCGATAAACTGCGACAAAAAAAAAAATATATATAATATATATATATATATATATATATATATATATATATATATAGATATATATATATATATAATATATATATATAGGGTGTATGCGGATGACGTCATATTTATTGCGCTTTGAGGCCATACTGGAGTAGTGCATAACATTGCTCAGCATAGGACAAACTTCATTTAAGCCAATTTTCTTTGGGAAATCGTTTAATTTTTTGTTATCGCTATTTTTCTCACATACTTGAGATACTAATTCAACATATTTACAACATCAATGCTCTCAAAAATATTGCATAGTGTTTTTAAACTGGCAAAATGATTTTTTTCCCTATGTCACCCATGTTATTGAGTTATCCAACATGGCGTCGACTTTAACATGAATGCATAGACCCTATATATATATAAAATATAATATTATATATATATATATATAGATATAGATATAGATAATATATATATATATATATATATATATATATATATATATATATATATATATATATATATATATATATATATATATATATATATATAAAACTATATAAATTATGCTCTAAAAAATTAGCATCAAAAAGCTTGTATGGCCATACTATATATATGCAATAAGATGGAGATTTCAGTTGATGCAAAACTTCATTTTAAATTTAAATTTATGTTAATTCTAAATGCCAATATAAATCCAATTTTAAGTAAAAAGAGTTTATATACAGTTTTTAAACACTTTTGTGGATTGTAGGGTTATGACAACACAACATGACCGCTTATGTTTACTCAAAATGCGGAAAAGGAAGTTTCGGAAGAGGAAACCACGTGACGGTAAAAGTGGGAGGTAGCTCAAGTCTAGATTGCTGCTGGCACACAATTTTCTCCTACTTTTACCGTCACATGGTTTCCTCTTCCTGCCACTTCCTGTTCTGCTTTTTGAGTAAACATAAACAATCACTAACAGTAAGCGTTGTAATTTTAAGGGGGTAGGTGACCGACTGATTCACTGATATCTCGCAAACTAGGACGGTTGAGAATAATTATAAATAGCACAAAGTAAAGAAGAAATGTTACTTAAAAATATAGTTATGTCAAACATGTGAAAACACGATCAAATATTTAAGTTATTACACTTTAAAGATAACATGTAAATATGGAAATTTAAATTTGAGCGGGAAATTTTAGTCAAATTAGAGACTTTTTTACAATTAAAAATAAAAATAAAATTGATTTTTTGTATAAAAAAAATATATTTTAAATTTACTTTATTTTATTTGAAAATTATAGTGTTTGTTTTATTGGAATTAAATCATGCACAAAAAAGTATTGGTAAAATATAGTTCTTCTTTTAGCGATTTCCGGTCCAAGTCGGTCCCCCACCGCCTTAAGGTGGGAAATCAGGTACTGCGGGATTTGACTAAAAAGTTGTAAATCAAGGATTGTATATGTTTACTCAAAATGCGGAAAAGAAGTGGCCGGAGAAACCACGTGACGGTAAAAGAGGGAGAAAAGTTGGTGCTGGCAGCAAGCTAGGCCTGAGCCGCCTCCCACTTTTATTGTCACGTGGTTTCCTGTTCCGGCACTTCCTTTTCCGCATTTTGAGTAAACATAAGCGGTAAAGAAAAATCTGAAATTTTGCACAGTGATACATTAGGATAGTTTATATATCTTCAAAAAATATAAAAATTTTGGGAGGTCACCATGCTAGAATTTTAAATTATGATTTTTTTTTTACATTATTGTCCCATAAGAGCCCATGTTAATTTTATTAATTATTTTCTCTTATATTTGATGGCCATGGGTTCTAAAATTGTTATCATAAGTAGCTGTTACTTTTAACTTTCAAATGTCATCATAATGTTTTGAAGTTTTCTTTTTAGATTTTGAGTTACAAGCCATCTGAATACATCCCCTAACAGTTGATACGTTATTGACGTCACAAGTGTCGGGACCACCAAAAATATAGATGACGTCATAACCGTTAATTCCACAATACTTAAGCATTGCCAAACTGTGTATAAGCTTTCAGTTTTTTTTAAAGTATATGTTAAGCAATTTTGACAAAATATGCACGTTTATTAGATAACCTAATGTTTTTTTTTCTTTATTTAGAACTATGCTAACACTGAAGGTGTTATATCAGATGTGCACACAAGTTCTAGACAGGTGAGTTAAGTCTCCCTCCATTCATGTTCGACTACCGCGAAAACATATTTGAATCTGACTGGCTGAGGCTGCCACACCAGCTTAGTTATTGGCTGGCACTTTTACTCTCCTCTTATTGCATGATATGAAGAACTTTGCACTCTGTTATCTCAAAAATTGTCTGTGAAAAAGCAATCAAAATATTAGGATCAGTTTAAATTAGCTTAAATTATGCGCATACCCAATTTCATAGTATCCTAAGGATTGGGAAAATATTTAATTTAACATGGGATAAGATAGGTGTTTTCGAATCTCCTATGCTACCCATTTTATTTTTACTCAGCTTCTGATCCTTAGATCCTTATGAAATTTTGTATGTGATACAATAAATACAATTTAAACTTACAGTGACATTTTGAATGCGATATAACGGACGCTTTTGCTGTAATTTACATCTAGGATAACACTTTAGTTTTGTAATTTATGAGTATATACTTACTACTTCTATCAAGGTAATATACGATATTTTTCTGTTTATTTTCACTTTGAATTGAAAATAATTTCATTCCAATATCATTACATAAAAGAGTGGCTTCATCATGAGTTACCTGAAACGTATAAAAATTAAATAATTAATTTCAAATTCTTTTTGAAATGTCAGGTTTACATTTTTATTGAAAAAATAGGCATTCTATATTTTAATTAATAAAAAAATATATTTATTGAAAAATAACATGCAAATTTCATTATACTCTATTTTATGTTGTATTATAGACGTAAAAAAATATCTAAAGAGTTACTTTTTATACCTTTTTTTTATAACAAGTTCTTTAGATACATACAAAGTTTTTAAGAATCTAAAGAGTTAACTATATTTACCGCAAAAAAAAAAAAAAAAAAAAAAAAGTTTATAGTAACGAGTTACTCTTTAAACCTTAGTTATTTGGTTTTTACATAAGAGTTTTTTATATGTATCTGAATAATTAACTAATTTGAATTTGAATGTAAACTTACTTCGATTGAACTAATAAAGTAAAAACTTCCATTAATATTTTCTAGAGCACGGTTCTTCACATTTATTTCTTCTGTGTCTGCTGCTGGTGCTGCTTTTAAAAAAATGAATAAATTATAAACTGTTTCCATTCATGATTAATGTTTTTTAATTACTAAAACAATAATAAAGGTTCTAAGTTTCTATTATTTGGAGGAGTGGGGGGTTAAAGGCGTAGAACACGTTGAACAAAAAAGTTGTGTAATATCCTAACAATCCTGAAAACCAACGTTGTTTTGGCTGAATTCATTGATTTCTAATTCATTTTCCATTCACAAAATGCCACTGGCGGTCACTGACGTCACATCTCGCTTGTTTTACGCGTGCGTAAACCGGGCAAGCTGTGACGTCAGTGGCCGCCAGTGGCATTTTGTGAATGGAAAATAAATTAGAAATCAATGACTTCAGCCAAATCAACGTTGATTTTCAGGTTTGTTAGGATATTACACAGCTTTTTTGTTCAAGGTGTTCTACGCCTTTAAGTTAATATTTTACAAATCTTCCATTGAAATGTCCTCTTATGGTACCGAATGACCTCAAAGGACCTAATGCAACTTTGTATGTAACTGACTTTTTTGTTTCTTTGTTTGATTACTGGGCTTCACCTGTCAGTCGCAAATATCAATCACATGGCTACTTAAATATATCATATTATAACAAGATTGCATGGATGATAAAAATCATAATGCATAAAAAAATATTCCAAAAACATGGAACAAATGTTAAAATACTTACATTCTACTGCCAACGAAAGTACAGTAAACTGGAAATACAGAGGAAATTTTTAATAATAAATGAATTAGGAATTCAAAGTTTTTTCTCACAATACAAAAAAAGAAACCTAAGATTATACTATATATTTATATTGAGTTGTGAATGTAATTTTAAGAGCAATACTTAAATCAAGGTACTGCAATATAAAGATAAAACTAATGACAAAATAATATACATTTCCTACAAGGAAAAATTAAATTACGTAATTTATGCTGCATTTATGTTATCATTGCATAAATTATGCTAAATAAGAAGAAAAAAAATAAATATGCTGTAAAACATAATATTTATGCTATGTAACATAATTATTATGCAATATAGTATAAATTATGCTGTATTGAACAAATGGTGCTGGAAATGAGCTAGCATAATTATTATGTATTTATTTTTGTCCGTGTACACTAAAAAAATAATAAGAAAGAAAAAGGCGCATTATTTCAGTTGCGAGTACTAACTTATTTGACATTTTATTTGAGATAAACACTTTTAAGTTTTTATGAGCAGCTAAAATAATGCATTTTAGCAAATTATTAACAATAGCTACTTGTTATGAGTTGTTTTCAGTCTTTTAGGGGCTATTTTAAGTTAAATTAGCTAATGATGATAATTTGCTAAAATGCATTATTTAATCTGCTCATAATAACTCAAAAGTGTTCATCTTAAATAAGTTAGGATTCGTAACTGAAGTAATGCACCCTTTTTTTGAGTGCGTGTAATAACGGAAGAAGACAACAATATAAATTGTTATCATACTTTAATATATAATTTCTTTTCTTTGATTAAAGTTAATGCATGTTATAATTATTTTTAAGAGGCTATATGATTGCATTTTATTATTTTTGTTGTTCATTGGAACAGTATTATAAAGTTATGCTGTAAAATATAATATTATTACAATGCAACACAGTTATTATTCAGTTATAGGCAACGATAATGTTGCACTATTTAGCAATTTTTTTGAAAACTATCCAAGAATGTTACCATACACTCCAAAAATTGGTGCATTACGAATCCTAACTTACTTAAGTTATACACTTTTAAGTTATTATGAATATAGCTAAAATAATGCATTTTAGCAAATTATTAAAAATAGCTAATTTAAGTTGTTTTAAGTTTTTACTGTACTGTACTGTACTGTACTGTACTGTACTGTACTGTACTGTACTGTACTGTACTGTACTGTACTGTACTGTACTGTACTGTACTGTACTGTACTGTACTGTACTGTACTGTACTGTACTGTACTGTACTGTACTGTACTGTACTGTACTGTACTGTACTGTACTGTACTGTACTGTACTGTACTGTACTGTACTGTACTGTACTGTACTGTACTGTACTGTACTGTACTGTACTGTACTGTACTGTACTGTACTGTACTGTACTTTAATATAATATACCATAACATAATTAATACTTACTGTACAAAAACATAAACACAACAAAATTAGTACAGGCTTCATAGCAATTGCTGTAAAATTTAGTTGAAATTAAGCTTTGATCACAAAATTTTAGTCTTTTTATTATAATGTGATAATGATATTGGGAAGTTTTGCTGATCAATTTTAATTATCAGTAAAGGAGACTTAGATAACATGAAGATTATAAACTCACATTGGGGAAAACTTTAGTATAACAAACACTATAATATTGTATTGTATATTGTAATCGGCATAAGAACTTTGAATTTTACACCAATGATATAAAAGTTTATAAAAAAAAATGTGTACCTAGCATATCAGAATAAGTTACAAAAAAATAAAGTAAAATGCAACATTTCAATATATTTTTTACCAATCTCAACACACGCTTTCTATCTTGACCTGTGTTATCTTTGTGGCTTTGTTTCTTCTTAACAGTTTTTTTTTATATCTCCAATGTTTTGTGACATATTGACATGATTGATACATGCTGGAAATTACAAAATATTAAAATCAAAAAAATCAAGTGAAAAAAAGTGGAGGTTATCGGTTTAAAAAAATGCTTAAAAATGACTATGGCTTAAAACACGTAAAAGTGTGTCTAGTATTTCTCATTTAAATTTCTCCGAAATCGGTGTAGTAGTTTTCTCAAAAATCGCAAAAAACGTGTTTTTCCCCATAAGGGTAATGTTAAATTATGGGACCCTTAGCTTTCCCCGCGGCTCGTACGCTAAACCGATAACCTCCATTATTTGGAATAATAATGTGTTATTTTAATTTTGTCAAGCTTGAATATAAGCTAAAAATTTAACTTTTTTATTATTTAAATATAATGCATGTAATTTATACATAATTCTTTTTTTCCGCTAAGAAGATTTTTTTTTTTTTTTTCATTTAAATAGTTGATTTAAAGCGTAAAGTTTATGTATTGAATACTCCTCACCGAGTATAGGTTCGAGCCACTGCTGGGTGCGTACGTGAAGTGTGAGAGCAAAACACGTTGTACGATGCATGTTTACGTGTATTCCATGACGACGCACAGTATTCGGGAGGTGCGTGATTGATGTGATTGCACCGACCAGCTGCCTAGATGTTTCCACGGTTTCTCTAGGCTGTCATGGCGAATGCCGGGCTGTGTACTTAGGCCGTGGCCGGCACGTGTGTGTTTTTCCATATATTTGGAAAGTCCTTACCTGTCGATAAGACAATGTCGTGACTGGGACTGGGATTGGTGTATAGCACGATAACACAATATGGCAAGCAAAAAAAAAATAATAATAATAATAATTAAAACCAATCGATAAGGCCGCCTTGGTTGGCTTTTTGTGTATATGAATGATAAAAAAAAAGAGAAAAAAAAAAGATTATTCATGTATTAATTGTTTTTCATCTATATAATCTACTTATATCTTAACTAAGTTATTCTCTTTTGTTCTTCCTATCAAACCCCCGTCAACAGTTTCTTTTACGTGCGTAAAAAAAAAGGACTAGGAAAAACCGGTAATTCAAAAATCTACTATAAATTGATTTAAAAAAATGATAATATTAAGCTAAATTGTAATCCTATTTAATGCTTTACAACTAAATTTAATTATTTATAATTTTTTTAAAGAAATATTAGTTATTTTATTTTACGGTGTATATAATAATATAATGTATAACCTCTTCATTCCCCGACATTTAAAAAAATTATTTCAATGTAAATTTTAACCACGTTTTTGTGGGGGTCTTAGAATGAAAAAAATTTGCTTCTTTTGTCAAAAAGGTTTTCTTGCTTTTGCAGACCCTCTACTTACTCTAGAATGCTCAAAATAGGGTTAAAAATCACGTAAATTCAGGGGTGTTTTTTGGTCTAATTTTTATCTAAATTGTTTTGTCCTATTTTTGTGTCCTATATTTTTTTTTCTATTTTTTTTTTTTTTTACTGAATTATCTGATGTCTACCGTATTGTACAGTATACTGGGACTGAAGAGGATATAGAGCTGTATTAGCAACTTAATATAGCGATATCTAGTTATTGATATATTAAACGCATACAGCATTATAAATAAGGAGTGATATATAGGTTAATACACACTAAAAAATTTCGTTAGTAATCAACGGAATAAGTGTTTTTTCAACGGTTATAAGTGTTGATAATTAACGTTTCAAAACTCAACTCTTATTGTATTGAAAACTCAACGCTTAAGTACAATTTCACTTTAAACGTTGATTTATCAGCATAAATAGAGTTGATAAAAACCGTCAATTTTCAACGGAATAAACGTCCTTCTCCACCTAATTAGAAATAATATAAAAACTTACTTTACACAATTTCCTGTGTTCTATGCGAAAAATCAAAATATGCATAAGAATAAATAGTGTTTATTTTTTATTCTTTAACTAGAATCAACGAAAAAAAAAAATTGAGTTTTTTTTATTTCTGCCCAAAAAGTGCGTTTTTTTCGAAAAGTTACCAACCCGTTAGAAATTTTATTGCATTTTTGGATGTAACTCGATTTTTCATACCCGAATCGGTCATCCAAAGAGTTATGATATAGTATATACTAATTACCAGTTGAGTTTGATTCTTTTCCATCTAATTGTAATTAAGCGTTGATTATAAACGTTTGTGACGTCACACGTAAGCGTTAAATATCAACGTTTAAAGCATGACGAAACTGTGTACAAGCTTTTCAACGTTTAGAACGTCGATTATACACGTCTATTTTTTAGTGTGTAGTTAAAAAAAAAATAACATTAATATCTCATATTTTCTATTAGTCAATTTTATCCATTTCCTCACAAATAAAATAAACTGTTGATGTGCTTGGATTATCTCCCCATTTAAAATTCCAAGATGAATACCACATGACTGTAGCTACGTCGTTTTCTGTCTCAGGTATATTAGGTTCATTTGTATACCAGTTGGTATATTCAAATCTTTGACCTGTACCTGACCAGATGTAAGAATTGCGATAGTATCGGACACCACTTGTCCAGTGTTTCAAATCTGGACTAGCTGTGACAAAAACACAAACAAAAACAATCATTAGAACTATTAACTACAATACTCAATAATTATTTACAGCTTTAAAAAAAATATGCCCTTCAATTTAATTACACTAGTCTTTTCTTTCTTTCTTTATTTAAGCTACTGCTTAAAAGGCCACAGACACTAATTTTTTTGAAGTTGTGCTTAATCCACTGTCTAGTAATACTATTTATGAAAATAGTTGTAAATATCGTTTGGAACCGCTGCGCCTCTTCCTTTTAATTAAAAATTTTTATCAAAGTTTCCCACGCCCCCTTATATACTCCGCTTCACGTATCTTCAGAATCGTCTCACGCTATTTGTTCATTTTTGGTGGCCAAAATCACATTAACAGGTATTGCCGCTTCATACAAGGCAATACCTGTTTGTCATTTTTACCATAAATGTGGCTGAGTACTGATTAAATCTAAAAACTTACATGAATCGAAGTATAAAAGTCAGCTGATCGTTGTTTGGCCTAATGTAAGTAGATAACTATGTAATCCAGAGAGGATTCCCGCTGAAAAGTATTGGTCAGCTGGAGACGTGTATTGTGGGTCAAAATTACAGTGATCCAATGGGCAACAAAATATAACTTCCAGGATAAAATAAATTGAAAGGCAACAGAAAATTGAATAACGATATTCTCTCTGGATTACCTATCTATAGAAATGCCTTATTTGGCTAAGCAAAGTTCAAACTTTAATTTAATATTTAAATTAGAAGGAATATTCGCATCAGATTTTAACAACTTGTGAAATTGTTTTTATAGAGTATAGATTCTAAAAAGCCAGAGTGTCTGTGCATCTTTAGGTATTTACTTAAAATAACAAATTTAAAACCTCCAATACTGCAGATTTAATTAAAGCCATAGACCACATAAAACAACATGTGCTTTTTAATGAATAAATACGAAATGGGATCTTCAAAACTGTTGACAATTTTTACTATAATGTTAATGTAGCCCCACGAGAGAACGTGAAAATACTGTAAAGTATGCAATTTGCGTGACTATTTATGTTTATAACGTTATAGTGTGAAAATGTTGTACGGGTTGCATAAATCGCATTTTCTGATCACTGCTACGGAGTTACAGTTGGGTTTTGAGACAAACTAAAGTTATTTATGTAAGTCCCATCAAGTGTTTTGTGATATAAATGCTTATGTTTTTCTCTGGTCTATTCCTTTGATAATTATAATAATAATAGTAATTGAGAGTTGATATTAAGTATAAATAATAATAATAACAACAAAAAAGTGCCTTTGAGAGAATTCAGTTTTGTGTAGCCAGGTAAGACGTGCAATCGGGCTGACTCTTCAAAAATTGTAGTATAAATCTTAAATATGTAAAAAAAAAATATATATATATATTACAAAAAAAAAAAAAATTATATAATAATAATAATAGATTGGTTAAAAGCAAGAGAAAAGTTAAACCTCGAGGACAGGCATTTACGTGTCATGCAGAAAGCTGCAGTTCTTGGCACGCAGCTAACATCGTGCGCAAAGTGCTTAGTTTGTGACCCCTCTATATACCACCTGCAGTTTCTGACATAATTGGTACTGAATTATTCTCACCTTCACCTTGAATCAAGTAGGATTCCGATGTTGGTGTTACAGAAGAAGAAAGAAAAGAACATAATAATAATACTAAGTGTATACGTACTGCTTGCAAGGTAATTTGCAATATCGTTCTGTTTTTCTTCACTTTGAATTGAAATTAATTTCATCCCAAAATCATTACATGATTTGACAGCTTCATCATGAGTAACCTGAAACAGGTACAAAAAGCATATAATAACAATTTTTTATTGAATATTTCTAAAAAAATACTATAAGGTCAATATTTAAATTAAAACCAAATATTCCAAGTTAATAGACCCATTGCACATCTTTGAGCTTTGTTGCCATGTTTGTGGTGCCTAATGCATTGTCATGTAAGGATAGGTAAACATCATTTCTCCTAATTTTTCACATAAAAAAAGAGAGTTTATTTCAACTGAACGAATTTTTCTCGTATTCTTCGAACTTATTAGGAGCTAGAAATATAAGGCTTTGATTGAGGTTTGGAGCTTCTATTGGTATTTAAAAAATAACAATGACGTTTTTCCTATATGCTGGTCTATGTATTCCTGAATCTACTGTGTCTCTGGTCTATGGTTTTAAGACGTATCTGAAACTTTTACTTTCCTAAACTTTAAAGATATAATTATATATATAAATACATAAAACCAGACCACAAAGACATATTATATAAATATGAACTTACTGAGATAACACTAAAATAGTAAATGCTGCCATTTATGTTTACTAGACCACGGTTCTCCAATTGTATTTCCTCTGTATCTGCTCCTGCAGCTGCTGTTAAAAATATGAATAAATTAAAAACAAATTCTAATCGTAAACTTAATTATTATTATTATTATTATAAGTATTATAAATAGAAAGGTAAATGCCTATGTTTCAATCTCGTGTAGTTTTGTTTAATGATTCATGTTAAAAGCTGTATCCAAATATTATATCAAATGCATGAATAATCAAATGCATAAAAACAAATGAATAGAAAATTATTCTAAACAAATCTAAAATCTTTTAAAATTACTTACGTTTTGCTGCCAATGAAGGTACAGTCTGGAAATAAAATGGAAGTTTTAAAAAAATAAATCATTGAGAAATACATATTAGTTTCCCCCCACAGTAAAAATGAAATCTAATTATATTTTTATATTTAGTATTTAGTACTATATACACTGTAAATACAATACTAAGATAAATACATATAAATATGGAGACACTACAATATGAAAGTAAAAGATATAAGTTATAATGATAAAATAAAATACATTTTGTATCCATATATAGGAACGGAATAAAACAACTGTATATTATGCAAAATAAATTTTAAACAAAATTAAACACGTAGTTTTTATAAATTGTGCCATTTATATAGTCATATATATATATATATATATATATATATATATATATATATATATATATATATATATATATATATATATATATATATATATATATATATATATATATATATATATATATATATATATATATATATATATATATATATATATATATATATATATATATATATGAGATTCACTATAATTATTAAACGTTACATTAAAAAATTATAGCAAGATTAACTTCTGCATTTCTATTAAGGTCTATAGGGTAGTTTCATTCATGTTAAAGTCGACGTCATAAGTGAGTACTAAATAACATTGACTGGTATAAGAAAATGCCACATTTTGCCACTTTAAAAATGCTTTGCAATTTATTTGATAGCATTGATGTTGTTAACAGGTTGAATTAGTATCTCAAGTGTGCAAGAAAAATAATGATGACCAAAAAATAGCTAAGTTTACAAAGAAAATAACCAAAAACTACGTTTGTCCTATGCTGAGCAATGTTATTCATTGCTCAAGAAGAGCATTGAAAAGCTTTCAGAATGACGTCATGCGCACACACCCTATAGACCGTTTTTTTACATTTTCTAAAGATATGCTAACCTATGCTATGTAACAACTTTCTATGCTATGCTATGCTATACTTTGCTATGCTATGCTATGCTTTGCTTTGCTTTGCTTTGCTTTGCTTTGCTTTGCTTTGCTTTGCTTTGCTTTGCTTTGCTTTGCTTTGCTTTGCTTTGCTTTGCTTTGCTTTGCTTTGCTTTGCTTTGCTTTGCTATGCTATGCTATGCTATGCTATGCTATGCTATGCCATGCCATGCCATGCCATGCCATGCCATGCCATGCCATGCCATGCCATGCCATGCCATGCCATGCCATGCCATGCCATGCCATGCCATGCCATGCCATGCCATGCCATGCCATGCCATGCCATGCCATGCCATGCCATGCCATGCTATGCTATGCTATGCTATGCTATGCTATGCTATGCTATGCTATGCTATGCTATGCTATGCTATGCTATGCTATGCTATGCTATGCTATGCTATGCTATGCTTTGCTATGCTTTGCTTTGCTATGCTATGCTATGGTTTGCTTTGCTTTGCTTTGCTTTGCTATGCTTTGCTATGCTATGCTATGCTATGCTATGCTATGCTATATGCTATGCTATGTACAGTACATAGCTATTAATACTTACTGCGTAAAAACTTATAAACAAAATAATTAGTACAGTCTTCATAGCAACTCTTTAACATGCATTCAATATTTTACTTTGCTCACAATGTCTTAGTTTATTTAATAGATAACATCTTTATATATATTTGTGGTATCTGATAAAAATTGAAAATAAATTAATGATTTTAAACTTAATTATCTGTAAAAATAAGAGATAAAATGTTAACTCAATTTTTAGAGAAAATTATTACCTTAAAAAAAATTGTTTTTAGTATGAAGGAAAAAAAAAAAGATTAGACGATTAGACAGTATAATCATATATTATTTATATATATGACTTCATGTCATGATAATGACTTTATAATTATGACAGTGACTTTAGTTTGTTTATTAAATCATGCCAAATTACAGTTATATTTTGATGACTTGCAAATGTGATTAGATAAAATCTGATACTCAAAGTTTTATTTTTAATTATGACCATTTTTTTAATATATTAATATTACCTTTTGGAATTTAATAGTTTTGCTGATTTTTAATATTTTATTTATCAATATAATATAGTATAGGTAATATAATGGAAAATAATTAGTGGGGAAAACTTTAAAGGCGTAGAACACCGTGGACAAAAAATTTGTGTAATATCCTAACAAGCCTGAAAATCAACGTTAATTTGGCCGGAGTCATTGATTTCTAATTTATTTTCCATCCATAAAATAACACTGGCGGTCACCGACGCCACAGCTTGCCTGGTTTACGCGTGCGTAAAACAAGCGAGCTTTGACGTCAGTGTCCACCAGTGGCATTTTGTGAATGAAAAATAAATTAGAAATCAATGACTCCGGCCAAATCAATGTTGATTTTCAGGCTTTTTAGGATATTACACAACTTTTTTGTTCAAGGTGTTCTACGCCTTTAAATAAACAAATACTATTGATCTTGTATTGTGTATCAACACCATGGGAATTTTGAATTTTACATTATTTCTGTAAAATTTTGTAAAACAAAATATACACTCTCATCAAGATACTTGTACTCATTATGTCAAAATTTAAGTTAAAAACAAAAGAGTAACGTGCAACATTTCAATGAGCGCGTATTTTTACTTTCAAAACGGAAAAGGAAGTGCCGGAAAAGGAAACCATGTGACGATAAAAGTGAGAGAAAAGTTGATGCCAGCAGCAAGCTAGGCCTGAGGTACCTCCCCTTTTACCGTCACATGGTTTGCTTTTCCGGCACTTCCTTTTCCGCATTTTGAGTAAACATAAGCAGTCAATATAACTTAGCCACCCATACGTCATCTGCTCTCTACCTTGATCTGGGCTATCTTCGTGAATATAATTATTTCTACGGTTTGCTCTGTAAAGTATAGTGAATCTTTTTAACACATCGCTGGCCAACAAAATAAGACACATTCATTGGTTGATTATTATTATTATTATTTTTTTTTTTGGCCGAAAAAAGTGAGTTGCATATTAAGCATGGAACTTTTTATTGTGAAGTTTCGTTCATTTTTAATAGGTTCAAAGTTCTCAACGAAGAAATAACAATGAAACAACATATATATATAAACGTATTAAAAAAGTAATGACGTCATGATCAGATGTTTTTAACAAATGACAAATTTCGAAGTTGGCTCAAGAGTTGTATGTAGTTTATGGAACGAACTTAAATCTTTACGATTTTTCCATATATCCAATGCTTTGTAATTTATTCTGACATGCTGAGTACATACCATATTATTTATTCATTGCTTATCATTAGAGAGCGCAAAAATAGTCGATCATTTTGACAAAATAGTCGACTATATAGTCGATGATTTATGGTGCATATAGTCGATAAATAGTCGATTTTATACAAAAAAGTCGAAAAAAGTCGATTTTTTAAACATAAATTTATATAAAGAATGATAAAAAAGAGAGATTTTGTGAGTAAAAAATAATTTAATTTAATGTTAAACAGTAATTTTAGTATCTAAATACTCAAATTAGGGATCGGCGATATATAGAAAAGTATCGATACTTTTTATATCGGGTATTTTCAAAATTACTATAATACTAATTAAATAATGTCGAAGAAAATTATCGATATATCTGAAAAATATCGACGACTTTCTAAAACGCGATAAAAACAATGAAAAAAAAAATAAGAGGGTATTACAAAATACTATTACAAAATAGTATCAAATTTACCTAGGACTCGCATCAGGCAAGGCACGGCAGAGAGTTCTACTGTACAGCTAGAGATGATTCATACACAACATCTACTAGCTGACTGAGCTGTGGAGGTAAGTGGCAGTGCGCTTTTATACACAGTGCCCTCTCAGCTGCACGCGCTGATTCGTTGGTACAACAGAGCGCGCAAAAACTAGCTTGCTATTTGAATTATAAATAAATTACTATGAATTTTTTTCAAAAAGTATTGAATACCGATAGTCAGATTTATGTATCGATATATCGATACATATCGCCTCAAAAAAGTAACGATAATATCGATATTATCCGATATATCGATATATATCGCCGATTTTTAGTGGAAATCTCCTTAAAAACTTAAAAAAAGTGCAAAATAGTCGACAAATAGTCGATTTATCGTGAAATAGTCGTTAAGCTCGAAATAGTCGAAAATAGTCGATTTTTTTATTGGTTTAAAATGCCCCATTTGTTGAGATCGGTGGAGATATGAAATAATACTAGCAATAGTCGACATAATGGCAATAGTCGAAAAACTATTTTTGCGCTCTCTAGTGATTATATATGAAGCTTATTTTAACTAAACTTTACAGCAATTGCTATGAAGCCTGTACTAATTACGTTGTGCTTAAGTTTTTGTACAGTGAGTATGGTATGGTATGGTATGGTATGGTATGGTATGGTATGGTATGGTATGGTATGGTATGGTATGGTATGGTATGGTATGGTATGGTATGGTATGGTATGGTATGGTATGGTATGGTATGGTATGGTATGGTATGGTATGGTATGGTATGGTATGGTATGGTATGGTATGGTATGGTATGGTATGGTATAGTATTGTATAGTATAGTATAGTATTGTATAGTATAGTATAGTATAGTATAGTATAGTATAGTATAGTATAGTATAGTATAGTATAGTATAGTATAGTATAGTATAGTATAGTATAGTATAGTATAGTATAGTATAGTATAGTATAGTATAGTATAGTATAGTATAGTATAGTATAGTATAGTATAGTATAGCATAGCATAGCATAGCATAGCATGATATTGTACTGCATAATTAAATTATGCTGTTCCAAATAAACATCATTAATAAAATGTTATATAACTAAGTATAGCATAAATTATTACATAACATTTATTGCATAACCATTAGTAAAAGAAAAAATCATTGCTTTAAAAAAAGTATAATTCCAAAATTTATATTAATTTGAAAATATCTTACTTGAATTTATATTGCATATATTTATATTGCATTTGGCGTCTTATACCATAACAATGCATATTATGAAATATAATACGTAATTTTGTCCCTATAACTTATATTTTTTATCTTTATATAGCAGCGTTACCATTTAAGTATTAATCAATTATTTAGAATTTATAATTAAATTCATTTATTTAATAAAAAATCATTCTTATTTCCAGTTTACACTCTACCTTTTTCAGCAGCAGGATGTAAGTAAGTATTCTAAAAACTTTGCAATTTCTTGGATTAATTCTTTATATATTTGTTACATGTTTGATCATCCATGCATTTGACATTTTTGAGTATAGTGATGCGTTCTACATTAGCAACTTTTATTTAAAGGAATAGACCATAGAGAAAAACATATGCATATATATCACAAAATACTTAATGGGATTTACATAAATGACGTTAGTTAATAGTTTGTCTTAAAACCCAAGAGTAGCCCCGTAGCAGAGATTATAAAATTCGATTTATGCAACCTGCATAACATTTTCAACTAATTATTGCATGTTTCTGACGTCATAAACATGAATTTTCACGCAAATTGCATACTTTACAGTTTTTTCACGCTCTCTCGTGGGGCTACATTAACATTCTGGTAAAAATTGTCATCAGTTTTGAAGATCCCATTTCGTTTTTATTTATTAAAAAGCACATGTGGTTTTATCTGGTCTATGGCTTTAACTTATCAGGTGAAGTGTTATATTTAAAAAAAATGGAGTATAAAAGTCACTTACATTGAGCAGCAGGCCAATGCATTAGGCACCACAAACATGGCGTCAAAGCGCAATGATGTGAAAGGCGTCTATAATTTATTCATTCTTTACAGCAACACCAGCAGACACAGAAGAAATAAATTTGGAGAACCGTGGTGGTCTTGTAAACATTAATGGAAGCTTTTACTTCGTGAGTTCCATTGCAGTAAGTTTATATTTACGTATACGTACTTGCAATTAGATTTTATATGTAGTAATTTACATCTTCTTAGTTTAGTACAGTACCATAATATGCCACATTATATTCGTCTCGTCAAATTTTTGTAACTCTAATCTAAACATTTAACTTATATAGTAATATTTAAAATATTTAGAGCTATGTTTTGGTTTGCTTTGCTTTGCTTTGCTTTGCTATGCTTTGCTATGCTATGCTATGCTATGCTATGCTATGCTATGCTATATGCTATGCTATGTACAGTACATAGCTATTAATACTTACTGCGTAAAAACTTATAAACAAAATAATTAGTACAGTCTTCATAGCAACTCTTTAACATGCATTCAATATTTTACTTTGCTCACAATGTCTTAGTTTATTTAATAGATAACATCTTTATATATATTTGTGGTATCTGATAAAAATTGAAAATAAATTAATGATTTTAAACTTAATTATCTGTAAAAATAAGAGATAAAATGTTAACTCAATTTTTAGAGAAAATTATTACCTTAAAAAAAATTGTTTTTAGTATGAAGGAAAAAAAAAAAGATTAGACGATTAGACAGTATAATCATATATTATTTATATATATGACTTCATGTCATGATAATGACTTTATAATTATGACAGTGACTTTAGTTTGTTTATTAAATCATGCCAAATTACAGTTATATTTTGATAACTTGCAAATGTGATTAGATAAAATCTGATACTCAAAGTTTTATTTTTAATTATGACCATTTTTTTAATATATTAATATTACCTTTTGGAATTTAATAGTTTTGCTGATTTTTAATATTTTATTTATCAATATAATATAGTATAGGTAATATAATGGAAAATAATTAGTGGGGAAAACTTTAAAGGCGTAGAACACCGTGGACAAAAAATTTGTGTAATATCCTAACAAGCCTGAAAATCAACGTTAATTTGGCCGGAGTCATTGATTTCTAATTTATTTTCCATCCATAAAATAACACTGGCGGTCACCGACGCCACAGCTTGCCTGGTTTACGCGTGCGTAAAACAAGCGAGCTTTGACGTCAGTGTCCACCAGTGGCATTTTGTGAATGAAAAATAAATTAGAAATCAATGACTCCGGCCAAATCAATGTTGATTTTCAGGCTTTTTAGGATATTACACAACTTTCTTGTTCAAGGTGTTCTACGCCTTTAAATAAACAAATACTATTGATCTTGTATTGTGTATCAACACCATGGGAATTTTGAATTTTACATTATTTCTGTAAAATTTTGTAAAACAAAATATACACTCTCATCAAGATACTTGTACTCATTATGTCAAAATTTAAGTTAAAAACAAAAGAGTAACGTGCAACATTTCAATGAGCGCGTATTTTTACTTTCAAAACGGAAAAGGAAGTGCCGGAAAAGGAAACCATGTGATGATAAAAGTGAGAGAAAAGTTGATGCCAGCAGCAAGCTAGGCCTGAGGTACCTCCCCTTTTACCGTCACATGGTTTGCTTTTCCGGAACTTCCTTTTCCGCATTTTGAGTAAACATAAGCAGTCAATATAACTTAGCCACCCATACGTCATCTGCTCTCTACCTTGATCTGGGCTATCTTCGTGAATATAATTATTTCTTCGGTTTGTTCTGTAAAGTAAAGTGAATCTTTTTAACACATCGCTGACCAACAAAATAAGACACATTCATTGGTTGATTTTTTTTTTTTTTTTTTTTTTTTTTTTTTTGCCGAAAAAAGTGAGTTGCATATTAAGCATGGAACTTTTTATTGTGAAGTTTCGTTCATTTTTAATAGGTTCAAAGTTCTAAACGAAGAAATAACAATGAAACAACATATATATATAAACGTTTTAAAAAGTAATGACGTCATGATCAGATGTTTTTAACAAATGACAAATTTCGAAGTTGGCTCAAGAGTTGTATGTAGTTTATGGAACGAACTTAAATTTTTACGATTTTTCCATATATCCAATGCTTTGTAATTTATTCTGACATGCTGAGCACATACCATATTATTTATTCATTGCTTATCATATTCTATTTATTATACTTATTTCTCAACTAAGTGATCCTACTGTATTATGTTCTTTCTATCAACCCCCATCTTACAGTTTTTTTTCTTGTGTCTAAAAAAAGAGGGGGGAATAGGAAAAAGCTATTATTTAAAGCCATAGACCACATAAAACAACATATGCTTTTGAATGAATAAACATGAAATGGGATCTTCAAAACTGATGACAATTTTTACCAGAATGTTAATGTAGCTCCATGAGAGAGCGTAAAAATACTGTAAAGTATGCAATTTGCGTGAAAATTCATGTTTATGACGTCAGAAACATGCAAAAATTAGTATGAAATTTTGTGTGGGTTGCATAAATCGAAATTTCTGATCAGTTCTACGGGGCTAAAGTTGGGTTTTGAAGCAAACTAAAGTAATTTTTATAAGTCCCATAAAGTGTTTTGATATTTTTCTCTGGTCTATTCCTTTAAGGTCGCAATGACGTAAATAAAGCAGTGATTGTGCTACTACTAGATCTCCGAGCAAATATCAATCACAGATCACAGACAGGTGACACAGCGCTAATATCAGCTGCAAGTGGAGGTCACAATGACGAGGTGACTATGCTAGTAGATCATGGAGATCATGATGGAGCTGATATAAATCACATCTTACAGTCAGATGACAAAGCGCTGATAGTAGCTGTACGTGGAGATCACAATAACATAGTGAAAATGCTAGTAGATTATTGAGCTCATGCAAATCACATTTCACAATCCAAGTGACACAGCGCTGATAGTAGCTGCACAAAAAAATATATATTAGAAGTATATTTTATTGCATATTCTCAAAGTTGATAACGTTTTGAATTGATAGATTTTAAAATTTCTCGTTTTTAAGTTTAGTAAGCACTTTAAAATAATTTTTGAAACTTGTGAAATAAGGTAATAGTTTTTAGGCCATACTATCTCTTAAATATAATTATAGAATGAAATATTAAGCGTATATATAAAGATAAAATTAATAATTTAATTGCTAGAAGAATAACGTATATTTTTGGTTGCAGGCATTTTGTTCCATCGTTTCTTTATTGGGTGGAGCTGTGGTTAGCGCAGTGCTCATGTCAAAGGTCAAAGAAGTCGCTGGTTACCTGATGATCCCTTACGTCGCATGATTGTCCCTGGCTACATCAATTTCTTTTTATATTTGAAGTTATAACTCAATTGGGGAAATATCCAAAATAAAATCTAAAATATTCACCACAAAAATTGATACGTTAATATTCTGGATGAACGAATCACTGTTTGTTGGAGGAGTTGCATAATATTTCATAGTGCATTAAAGGAATATACAACAATAAAACATAAGCATTTATGTTACAAAACACTTGATGGAAATAAATCATTTTAGTTTGTCCCAAAACCCAACGGTAGCTCAGTTTCAGTTTCATATAGATTTACAAAGTATACAAAAACACATAAATGAGATCAGATACATACAGCGTCTTAACACTGATAAGAAAATATTAACTTATGCAACCCGTGCAACATTTTTATATTAATTGTTTGCTTGTTACTGATTTCAGAAATCGGATTTGTTGCGCATATTTTCACACTCTTTTGTTGCGCCACATTAAAAAAAAAATAATAAAAAAATAAAATGATAAATCATTAAAAAGCAAATGTTAATTCTTGGTTCATGTTTTTATTTAGTTGAGGTATACAATTTGTAAATACTATCTTTGGTATGCTAGATATTATAGGAAACAAATTGGTAAAAATATTTTGTTTGTTTTTACTATGATGTAAAATTACTGTTATCAGTTCAGTTATCCTCTAAGGTATTTTTAAAATAAATACTTTCTTTACGCATGTACTTGAAAAAATTAACAAAAAAATATTTTTTTTAAATTTTGGTTTCAGGCGGGAAATCAGGTACTGCGGAATTTGACTAAAAAAATTGTAAAGAAAGAAAAATCTGAAATTTTGCAAAGTGATACATTAGGATAAGGTATCTTAAAAAATTTAAAAAATTTGGGGGGTCACCGATCTAGATTTTGAATTATGAATTTTTTTAAAGTTTTAGTCCCATAAGAGACCGTGTTAATTTCAATTACTACTTTCTCTCTTATCTGATAGTCAAGGGTTCTGAAAATGTTATAATAGGTAGCTGTTACTGTTAACTTTCAAATGGCATCATAAAGTTTCTAAGTTTTGCAGTTTCTAAGTTATCCTAACAAACCTGAAAATCTACGTTGATTTAGCCGAAGTCATTGATTTCTAATTTATTTTTCATTCAAAAAATGCCGTTGGCGGTCACTGACGTCACAGCTCACCTGGTCCACGCACGCGTAAGCCGGGTGAGCTGTGACGTCAGTGACCGCAAGAGGCATTTTGTGAATGCAAAATAAATTAGAAATCAATGACTTCGGCCAAATCAACGTTGGCTTTCAGGTTTGTTAGGATATTACGCAACTTTTTTGTTCAAGGTATTCTACGTCTTTAAGAATGTCGATCATTTCTCGGTGCAATACTGATGTTAAGTGCAATAAATAAAAAACAAGTTCAAATTTGGAGCATTATTTATTACGTTATTCAGGTAATATTATTAATTATTTAGTCAAATTTATCCATTTCTTCACACATAAAATAATATTCAAATTGACAAAATTTGTCAAACCATTTTCTTCCTTCAAATGAATTGCCAACCAACATACATGCATCTACAGTTTCTATAGATTCATTTGGTTCACTATCTGCCCAGTTGGTATAATCAAATCTTAGTCCACTGCTTGACCACGTGTACGCAGAAAGTAAATAAGTACGAATTCCGGATGTCCAAAATCTCTTATCTGTATGACCTGAAAATTAAATTAAACAATACATATATTATAATACGTAGACCGCTTAGGTTTACTCAAAGTGTGGAAAAGGAAAAAGGGGAAAAGGAAGTGCCGGAAGAGGAAACCACGTGACAGTAAAAGTGAAAAGTGGGAGAAAAGTTGGTGCCAGCACCAAGCTACACTTCTCCAAATACTTTTTCAAGCGGATACAGTGTAATTAACAATGTAAAGTCAACTGTGATTGGCTAGTAGGTTTATAACACGCTCTCTTATTGGTTTAACACCACGGATACAGATTTTGAGGGAACAACCTTGTTTTGGCAAGAGTGTAGACTTGAGCTACCTCCCACTTTTACCGTCACGTGGTTTCCTCTTCCGGCACTTCCTTTTCCCCATTTTGCGTAAACATAAGGAGTCATAATTACATAAACATAAAAAAAAAATTGTATTATTAACCCAGGCAGTTCATTAATAAAGAACGGTTACATTAGAGGAGTCATGAAAAATTATATAAATAAAATATAAAAGTTTTAAAATATAATAGACTCATATTTGGGAAATTTTTGTAGAGCAAAAATTAAAACTGTTCAAAGCCTATTTTTATTTGTATGTGATATGGTTCAACGTAATAAATCTAGTTTCTACGAAGCTAGTACTGCATACACAGGGTTGGACTGGAACTCTAGGGACCTCGTTGACTATTGGAATGGGACGTAAAACCCTTTAAAAAAACCGAGGGGCCTTCAAACAGGAGGATGCTTCATTTGCTATCTTGGATTTACTTTTATGACCAGTTTTAGCCTGAATATACACAATCAAGTAATTTTCATCAATATCTAACAATACTGTAATAAAAAAGCGTTACCAAAAAAAAAAAAAAAAAAAAAAAAAAAAACTGCTAAAAACCTCCTTATTTAAATGATAATAAGATATTATAAATAGCCCCTATATAATTTGTTGCTCCCTCTCTCTCTCTCTCTCTCTCTCTCTCTTTCTCAATTATATTTTATATTTACCATTATTGTCAAGATAATCTGCGATGTATTGTTGTTTCTCAGGACTTTGGATGGACAGCAACTTCATTCCAAAATCATTGCATAACAGTACAGCTTCATCAAAGTTCACCTATAAAAATTATATTTTAATAATAACATATTGTAATTTAAATTTTTAATTAATAAAGTTTTACGTGTATTAAGTTAAAATAGATAGAAACAATTAAAGTCATTCAAGTATACTATTTTTATAAACGTAATAAAAGCCTTATTTTTACAATAATTCTTTCTACGTAAGTTATACCCATTATGACAAATTCTCTAATTTGCTAAATGTATTTAATAAATTTTAAAAAATTGTTTTCGTGTCCAAAAATAAAAAATAAATAAAACTTAATAATTAAAATGTTGTTTAAAAAGTAGCTTAAAATTAAAATTTGACTTAAGTTCTTGTATGTATTTAAAATTTGCAATATATGGATACTAAGAACTGAATCCAGTTCTTAGAACTGCCAAAACCCCAGTTCTTTTTCTTAAGAACATCTCCAAAACCTAAAAATTATTTTCTTTTATATCGTATATTCTCATACTTCAACAATGATTTATTACAATAACTATCAATTATTATTCATATTAATAGACCACCTTAAGAAAGGTAACAATTGTGGAAAATATTAATATAAAAGTCTATTATTATTGTATACTTAAAAATATTTTATTATAGTATGTAATAGAGCTTATCAGTATAGCGCGTGTGGAAAGCTAAGGGTCCCCTATTTTAACATTACGCTTATGATTTTTTTTTTTTTTTTTTTTTTTTTTTTTTTTTTTTTTTTTAGATTTTTGAAAAAACTACTCCGATGATTCCGAAGAAATTTAAATGAGCAATACAAGACACACTTTTACGTGTTTTAAGCAATAGAATTTTTTAAACCGTTAACCTAGCTCCATTAATGGAATTATAACCAATTAACTGAACTGACGCGAAATATAAAATAATTATAAAGAAAATATTAAATGTTACTTAAAAATCAAGTTCAAATTATAAAAATATTAAGCTATTCCACTGTAATGATAAAAAGCATAAGTAAAATTTGAAATTTTGGCGTCAAACATAAAATTATGGGCACTTTAAAAGAATAGTATTTGTTATGTTAT
This sequence comes from Ecdyonurus torrentis, assembly GCA_949318235.1. Lineage (NCBI taxonomy): Eukaryota > Metazoa > Arthropoda > Insecta > Ephemeroptera > Heptageniidae > Ecdyonurus > Ecdyonurus torrentis. The sequence continues at coordinate 4,080,334 of OX439137.1, read as the reverse complement.
AACTTAGAAAGATGAAATGTGAAATGAAAATTAAGTTTCTCTTTTGACCACCAAGTTGGTCACCCTTTACGTTAAATATTGGGAGGGAGGGGGGGGGGGGGGGGAACTTACTGCAAAGGAGCTGAAGTAATAATTTCTGCCATTTACGTTGACCAATTCTCGACTGCTCGATTTCAATTCATGGTTTTCTGCTGAAAAAAAAAAGACATCATTAATAAAAAGAAATTTAAATTCAATGTACTCGTCCCAAAAAGGAATTTTAATTAATTATCATAAGTGCCTAAATCATTCAAAATCTTCTAAAAAACTAATAATAATAATAATAGGATTCCGGTGTTGGTGTAATAGAAGAAGAAAGAAAAGAACATAATAATAATAATATATAAAAAGAGAAAACTGTCAATAGTATAATTAAGAATACTTTTTGGCTCAATAAAATTTTTAATTTGATATAGCATGATCTTTTGAAGTAATATAAAAATCATTAAATCTGTATGATAACATTAATAACAGAAGTTTTGATAAAGTTATTGATAGCTAAGATTTTACTCAAACTGAAGGTAATCATACGATGATGGATTTGTTATTAAAGTTATAGACCACATAAAAAAAAACAGGTGCTTTTTAATGAATAAACCCGAAATGGGATCTTCAAAACTGTTGACAATTTTTACCAGAATGTTAATGTAGCCCCACGAGAGAACGTGAAAAAACTTTAAAGTATGCAATTTCCGTTATTATTTTTATTTCTGACGTCAGAAACAAGCAAAAATTAGTATAAAAATGTTGTGCGGGTTGCATAAATTGAAATTTCTGATCACTGCTACGGAGCTACGGTTGAGTTTTGAGACAAGCTAAAGTTATTTATGTAAGTCCCATTAAGTGTTTTGTAATATAAATGCTTATGTTTTTCTCTGGTCTATTCCTTTAAAGTTTTCTTAGTAAAACCATTTTCATTAATTATTATAGGCATACACGGCATGGAGTTAAACTATATAATTTATATAATATATACAGTGTGATATATCCCCTGATGTTGTTAAAATAAACTTACGTGGTACTGCCGAAGTATGTACTCCAATCTGGAAATAGAAGGCAAAAATCAAAGATCAATGAATGAAAATATGTAGTGTTTTGCTCACAACAAATAAAATAATAAGTATTGTAATATTAATTTCAAGATAAATGATATAATGAGATTACTGTGATTTTAATGGACCACTTACAATAAAATGTTTTAAATTGTTGCAACGCGTAAGTGAAAACAATTTTTCCATGAGAAATGTCATAAGAACTATCAAATTTATTTTAAATATAGTTCGTTCATTACAAGTGATCAATGAAATTTATATTAACAGAAAAAAACAATGATATTTCGTATGTATACATGGAAAAATAAAAATTTGTATATTTTGTTCCATTTATGTCATTATATGTGGCACAAATTTTGCAAATGTATACTAGCATAAATATGCAGTACAATATATTTCTATACGTAATGCAACATAGTTACTATACAATATAGCATTATAACACAGAAAGAATAAATTACGTAATTTATGCTGCATTTACGTCATTATAGCATAAATAAAGCTAAATTGGAACAACATAAATAAATATGACTTACAATATAATATCTATGCTATATAACAAAGTTATTATATGCAATATAGCATAAATTATGCTGCATTAAACTTATTGTGCTAAAAAGAGCTATAGCATGATTATTACGTAGCTATTTTTCTAAGGTTTAACACATATAATTTATTTTTTTCGTGGTTCTTAACATTTTAATTTTTTGATAATTGTTATTATCATTGACTTTTACATTGAAAATATATTGAATGATTAGCTTTATTAAAATATGGGCTAACGGATATAATAAATATTTATATACACATTTAAAAGTAACAAATGTTTAGAGGCCGACTTAAAGCGATTTCGCTGCTTCCATTTTTCCTTACTACGCATGCGCAGAACGTTGAAACGGAAGCGGATGTGAGCAAAATCCCTTGCCTCAAAACAGTCGTTCCTTTATTAGTCATATTGACATGATTTTCTAATGCTATGCTATTAATTCTCTGTTATACTATATTAATACTTACTGTGCAAAAACTTAAACACAAAATAACTAATACAGACTTCATAGCTTGTATTGTAAAGTTTAGTTTAAATTAAGCTCTGATTATGCACTTTGTCACAATTTATAAGGTCTATAATCTTTTTATTTTTCTCTTATCTTATTGAAATTTGAAATTAATTATGAGTTTTACTTATCTGTTAAATGAATTGATAAAATGTTAACTCATTCTATGGAAGAAAAAAAATTCTTTTTGTTAATATAATGCTAACCATAATTTTGTTTAATAAAAAGTTAAATCAGCTATGCTATTCTTATTCATGTATTTATGCAATTAAAAAAAATTCTCAACGAAATGACTTTAATTTAATTAAAATTAATAATTAGGTAAAATGAAATGTTCAACGTTTATGAAATGACAACAGTTTTTTTTATATAAGTCTTATCTTATTGGAATTGGGGAGTTTTGATGATTTTTATTTTTTACCAATCAGTAAAGCGTATAGATAAAATTATCTTACTCACTCAATTTGGAAATTTTATTTAAAAAACATTAACATTCTGGGAAAAATTGTCAACAGTTTTGAAGATCCCATTTTGTGTTTATTCATTAAAAAGCATATGTTGTTTTCTGTGGTCTATGGCTTTAATTGGTCTCAAAACCCAACTGTAACAACGTATAAGTGAGCAGGAAATTTTATGCTCTCCGCACAACATATTTATTTATTTATTTTATTATTTTTTTTTTTTGCCTTTTTCTGACGTCTTAAACAGAAATATTCACGTAAATTGCATACTTTACAGTTTTTTCACGCTCTCTTTTGGTATCACATTTACATTCTGGGTAAAAATGATGATGAGTTTAATCCATGTTTTCTATGCCTTTAATGATTAAGGTTTTACATGAATCACTAGTGTATTTGTAAAGTAAAAAGTAATTGTTAATTAGGGTATAGGAATAAATAAAAATTATTTCAACTTTGGAATACTAACGGTAAGTAAAAAGTCCATAATGGTACATTTTATTTAGTTAAATTTATTCATTTCCTCACAAAGAACATTATTTTGATATTCCATTGGAACATCATACCATTGTCTTAAACCATTCCACATGACTACAGCTACGTCACTAAGTCCAGTAGGTTCATTAGGTTGATCTTTATACCAGTTTGTATATACAAATCTTTCTCCAGTACTTGACCAGATGAAGACGTAGTCGTCATAGTAACGAAAACCACTGGTCCAGAATGTCTCATCTATATAACCTGTGACAAATAATTAATTTATTAAATATTTTAAGAAAACAAGTACCTTCTCTCAGCACACAAAATGTTTGTAGGGATCCCATGTATTAGTGCTGTAATAATCCGGATAAAAATAAAATCCAGATTTCGGATAGAAAGTTATCCGGATCGATGGATTAGAATTTGGCAGACAAAAAATTATCCTGATTCACTGATCCATTTTAAATCCGGATCGTATTCGGATCGCGATCAAGATCAAAATTATCCAGATCACGATCCAAATTATCCGGATCGTTGATACAAATTGTGATCTGGATAGAATTTTGGATAACGGATATTTTTTATCCAGGTTTCGATATTCGAATTTTTTTCGGCAGCACTATTAAACATAATAATATTATTTCTTGTATTTTCTCCATATATAGGGTCTATGCATTCATGTTAAAGTCAACGCCATGTTGGATAACTCAATAACATGGGTGGCATAGTGGAAAAATCATTTTGCCAGTTTAAAACCACTATGCAATATTTTTGAGAACATTGATGCTGTAAATATGTTGAATTAGTATCTCAAGTATGTGAGAAAAATAACAATAACAAAAAATTAAAAGATTTCCCAAAGAAAACTGGCTTAAATAAGGTTTGTCCTATGTTGAGCAATGTTATGCACTACTCCAGTATGGCCTCCAAGCGCAATAAATATGACGTCATCCGCATACACCATATATACGTACGTACCATTTGTATCAAGATATAGTGCGATATCTTTAAATTTTTCTTCACTTTGAAGTGAAACTAATTTCATTCCCAGATCACCACATGATCTGAGTGCTTCATTATAACTAACCTGAAACACAAAAAAAAATATAAAAATCTTTTTATTCATGATTTTTAATAACAATTATATTTCTCATACACTCATTTTGTAGAAAAAGACAAAAACAAGTAACTTTCAGCGTATTTATTATCTTAAATTATGAATTTATAAATTTTTCTTCCATAGAACTCTGAATAATAATCTGATAATAATAAAAGAATATGTGAGTTTGTAATTTAGCGCCTGGTTTTTACATGGGAAGTATTGAAAATTAGATTTTCGTGTTACACCAGCATGTTAAGTGCAATGGTTAGCACAGTGGCCCGGCAAGCTAAAGATCTGGGTTCGAGTCCCAGTCAGGAGGAATCCCTTTTAACATTTCTACTGCTCTGTATAAACATGGTGTAACACGAAAGTCTAATTTTCAATAAAAGAATATGTTTCTTTTTTTTACTCTAAAGGCAAATTCCTTGAATCGAAGCTACGAAATATCGTGTTTTTCTATAATATTTTGATAGACTATTGTACTTTAGAGAGTATATAAGACTTTAAAATATTGTACAATAAATTATATATTTTTATGAAGTAACAGTAGTTTATTATTATACAGCATTTTTTTAAAGATTAAAAGCATTACTGTTAATTATATAAGGATAGAAAACAATTTAAAGTTTAAATTAAAAAATAAGCGTTGAAAAGCTTGTACAAAGTTTTGCAATGCTTTAAGTATTGTAGAATCAACGGTTATGACGTCACTAAACGTTGATATTTCAACAATAAAAACGTTCGTGACGTCACAAGCGTTGGGATTAAATAGGAATATCGTATATTTGTAACGGCCAAGTTAAACGTTTATTCCATTGTGATTCTAACGCTTGTGACGTCACTAACGTTTTTATCGTTAGAATGTCAACGTTTAGTGACGTCATAACCGTTGATTCTACAATACTTAAAGCATTGCAAAACTGTGTACTGTACAAGTTTTTCAACGCTCTTTTTTTAGTGTGTATATACAAAAATAGACTTACAGTAATGGAACCGAAGAAGTAAAAGCTGCTATTTATGTTCACTAGAGCTCGGTTGTCCAATATTATGGCTTCTGTGTGAGCAACTGCTGCTAAAAAAAATGGTTATGTTTATTAAAATTGCATGCAGTTAATAAATTAAACATAATATATAACTTTACGTAAACGTAAAGCAAAATCTGAATAGTTTCATAAGAAAAACCTATTTAGGAATTAAAGGAATGAGGAAGGTGAATTGAATTTTTTTGTTGAGTTTATTATATTTTTGAAAAGAGCTTTAAAAATTGTTGAGTTGCTTTAAAAGTATTTTTAATTAATTTTTGAAAATCTGTCTAGAAAGCCTGTGACGTCATCAGTCCACTTTTTTCTCGGCAAATACTAATCATTCAAGGTTCAGTAACCAGTTTAATGAAATTAGCTCGTCTTCAGGATTTCAAAAAACTGGCTACTGAACCTTCTACGTTCAATACTTTCCGAAATAAATGCCCGATTAATGACGTCACAGGCTTTTTAGGTCAATTAATTAAAAAATACTTCCCATGCTCCAATCGTTCTAAAAGAAAAATAGCGCCTAAAATTTTTATAACGCTCTTTTCAAAAATGTCATAAAAAGTGGGGGTTAAAAAAATTCACCTTCCTCGTTGTAAAAGTGAAAGGTTTTGTAAGGCCTTGCTTGCTGCAAGGGTAAAACGTTTCTTCTAATGTTATGTGGAAGATGGGGTGTCAGATCTTCTGAGAGAGTAAAAAAGCAACTAATGCAATGTCCCTTCTATTTGCTAAATGGACTCAGAGGACATAATATGACAATCTTTAGAGCAACAAAAATATTATTGGAATCTACAAGATAAGAGTTCATCATTAATTGCAAATATTAACCTCGTATGTACCTCAAAGGAAGAATTATATCGATCTTGTTAAGAAAAAAATATATATCTCGTATTTTGTCAGGGGAAGCAAATGGCGTATCTCATTTTTTGTCAGTGTAAGCAAAAGGCCTATCTCGTTCCCGAACGTTATGGAGATGGCACTCGAGATAGATCTTTTGCTTCCACTGACAAAAAACGAGATAGGCCTTTTGCTTCCCCTGACAAAATACGAGATAGACCTTTTTTTCGCAACAAGATAGATATATATAAATACATTTTAGTGGTTATTTAAGATATTAAATTAAAACAAATATTACTTACGTTGTACTGCCAAAGTATGCACAGTTAACTGAAAATTAAAAAAACAAATTGTAAATAGATTTCCATTACAACATATTACGTGGAAATAAATGTGTTAAAACTGTGAAACAGAGGTATTTAAAAATTTTAAAAAGTTTATATCTAAATATTGTTGTCAAAAGCAATGAATTATAGACAAACTGATCATAGGTGTCTTCATCTAAATACTCTTATTCTCTGAGAGAAGTAAACCTTAAAGATTGAAATTGGAATCTCGTCAGACTACTCACTAGTAATAATTATTTGGATAAAAAACCTATACTTTTTTTTTTTTACTATAAATACACTTTTATTCTTTTATTACGCACATTAATTAAATTATAATATTCAAATATATTTACATTAAGTTTTCGTGATTTTTTTTTTTTTTTTTAATCAAGTCCTAGTGTTCAGAAAAATGAAAAATTCTTATTCCCTGAAGCTTCTAAAATAATAAGCAAGCCCCACAAGACTAATGGGGAGAAACGGGGAGGGGGGATTGTGACGTAGTAATTCCCCCCCCCCCCTATTGTGTGAGTAAAAAGTTTGCTCACTTTCTCAGGTTCACTTATAGCAACCCCACGTTACTGTCTTGGGGTTCGCTTATCCCGCGGGATAGAAAAAATGACTCATTTCTATTGAATTGTATAGACTAATTGCACTCATATTTAAGAGCCACCATTTTGTTGGTCAGGAATACATAGACCAGCATAGGAAAAACGTCATTTTTATTTATTTATTTTTTTTATTAGCAAAAGAAACTTCAAAACTCGATCAAAGCCTTATTTATAGCTCCTAATAAGCTCGAAGAATATGAGAAAAATTCGTTCATTTGAAATACACTCTTTTTATGTGAAAAATTAGGAGAAATGATGTTTCCCCTATGCTGGACAATGCATTAGACACCACAAACATGGTGACAAAGCGCAAGGATGTGCAAGGGGTCTATTGAAGAAGAACAAAAATATATATTTTTAGGGTTAAATGTGTCTTTCAGGTTACAATTTCAGAAATAGGTGCTATTTTCTTCTAATAACAAACGCGGGAAGTTAAAATTATATTATATAATATATATATATATTATAATATACTAGAAAACAAGGTGTATTAATAGAAAGTGGTATAATTCATCTTTTTTACTGTGGTCTAAACTTGGATCCCTTCGTAAAACTTCAATTTTTGACATACGTCATACAACAAGGTGACTGTTAACAGACCCACGTGGTCTCTCAGGTTACAATACATTATGTAGCTGGAAGAGGAGGAGGGACACAAAATTTGCCCTCTTTCGGCGCTAAATTTCCCCTCTTGTTTTGATTCCCCTTGTGTAACGTATCATACCTGATGCTATCTAGGCAAACTACACCACCTTCTATACATAAATATATCTTGCTAGAGAACGAAAATATTTATCTACTTACAGTGCAAAAACTAAGGAAGCAAACCAAAACTGGAGTCTTCATGTTTGCTTATAGATTTACAGAACAGTTTTTATGCTACATATGTACTCAATATATACAATCTCATTAGTTTATCATTTATCTTTTAATTATGAAGATTTTTAATGATATTAAGCATCATTATTTTACTGATAATATATTAACATTCACTTTTTTGATAACAGGAAAACACATGAAAACGAAGGGATTACCAAATTAAAAAAAAAAGGTTGTCCATATCTTAAAGGCATAGAATACTAATTGAACAAAAAACATGTCTAGTATCTTAGCATACCTAATTATCAACGTTGATTTGGCCGGAGTTATTGATTTCTAATTTATTTTACATTAACAAAATATCAGCTGCATATTTATGACGTCACAACTGCCTGTTTCCACGCGCGTGGACTAGTAAGCTGTGACGTCATATATATGCTTACTTCAGGTAAGTATGGTCAGAGTGATGTAGTTCTCCTTTTATACCTTATCCTTAAACTTATTTTTTTTTAAATTACTTTATTCACTAAATCTTCTCATCGCAGATTTATATCGGCATAAAATGTCTTGTTCGAGCGAGGCTCACGTGACTGCGCTCAAAAATGGAGAGCGGAGCGTAAGCGTCTATCAATTAATGACGTAGAACACCTTGAACAAAAAACTTGCCTAATATCCTAACATACCCAAATATCAACATTATTTTGGCCGGAGTCATTGATTTCTCATTTATTTTCCATTTAAAAAATGTCAGTTACGGGTTTACTACGTCACAGCTCGCCTGTTTCCGCGCGCGTGGACCAGGCAAGCTGTGACGTAGTAAACCCGCAACTGACATTTTGCAAATGGAAAATAAATGAGAAATCAATGACTCCGGCCAAAATAATGTTGATATTTGGGTATGTTAGGATATTAGGCAAGTTTTTTGTTCAAGGTGTTCTACGCCTTTAATGAAGTTACGGGCGTGATCGTGAATAAAATATTTGTGAGCAGAGTGCCTTATTTGTTGCTTTGATGAATAAATAAATTAAGTCATTGATTTCTAATCTATTGTTCATTCACAAAATGGCAGATGCGGGTTTATGACGTCACAGCTCGTCACAATGATACTACAGCTTGAGAAAATTTCAAATATGTAAAAAATTTGGGGAACCACCGTGCAAATTAATGTTATATGATTTTTTGAAATTTTAAGCCCATAAGGCTTAATGTTAATTTCCTTTTTTTTCTTTTTTTTCGGGACGGTCAAACATCTTCAAATTTTTATCACGGCTAGGTGTAACTATTAGCTACACAATAATACCAAATTTAGACCAAAAACACTTCTAGCTTTTTAGATACAAGGTCGGTACCATAGGGTACCATACTCCCATAATAAAGAATAATTATTTAAATTAGTAGACCGTGTATATATAGGTAATTAGACCTCTCTCTCTCTCTTTCTGACCTCTGTACTATCAGAAAATTAGCCAGTAAAAAAATATATATTCATATAATTTGATAATATATGTATTTAAAAATTGCCTTATTTATTCCGCAATAGTATTGTAATATTTCCTGTTTAAAAAAATTATACCGTTATCTGCCAAATTGATACTTTCCCAATTTTTATGTATATAAAAAAATGTGTTTTATCTTCATGATAAAGTAAACACAATTTTTTGTTAAATAAAATTTCATATATTATTACATTTATTTAAAAAAAAGGGGGGGGGGTAATTTTCGTAATGAATAGTCACGCAAACTACATACTTTACAGTATTTTCACGCTCTTTTGTGAAGGGGCTACATTAGCATTCTGGTAAAAAGTGTCAACCGTTTTGAAGATCCCATTTTGTGTTTATTCATTAAAAAGCACATGTTGATTATGTGGTCCATGGCTTTAACTTTTAAGTCAAATTTGATTGCACTTATTGTTGCATAACGTTTTTATGCACTTGTTTATCTGTAGTTAATATAGAGAGTTTGCATTTATATAAACGTCGACGCCATATGTGAGCACTAAATAACATGGGCAGATATAGAAAAATTACACATTTTGCCAGTTTAAAAATTCTTCGCAATATTTTTGAAAGCATTGAAGTTGTTAATAGCTAGCTAATGGCTTTATACTGAAAAGTCGTGGATTTTCATCAATTATTATCTTTTATATAAAAATGTATATTTATATTATTTTGTAACATGGATAAAAAAAAGTAGTATACTAAAATAGTTTTTTTTTTAATTTTATTAAAAAAAGGTAAAAAATAAAACATAAAAAAAAGTGCCCGACACATTTCATTGCAAATTTCAAAATTTCTTGACACATGCCCATTTAAAATGCATATCTGCAAAAGTAACAAAAGGTGACAATAAAAAAAATCAGCTCACTACTCATCGCTATTTATGTATACACTCTAAAAATTGATGCATTACTTTAGTTACGAATCCTAACTTATTTAAGATATACACTTTTAAGTTATTATGAGTAGCTAAAATAATGCATTTTAGCAAGTTATTAAAAATAGCTAATTTAAGTTGTTTTAAGTTTTTTAAAGTTTTTTTAAGCTATTTTAAGTATAATTAGCTATTGTTAATAATTTGCTAAAATGCATTATTTTGGCTACTCATAATAATTAAAAGTGTATATCTTAAATAAGTTAGGATTCGTAACTAAAGTAATGCACCATTTTTTAGAGTGTACATGATATAAAATATAAAAGAGGGACTTCAATCGTGAACTTACTATCATAAAATTATTAATTGTTATTTGCTTTTGTTTCTTCATTTTTTTTTTTTTTTTTTTTTTTTTTTACAATACAAGTATAAAAAAAATTAACAATTCTTGTAACTTTTTTGTGCTGTTATCAGTAACATTGATATAAAAATTAACTGCTGATAACTTTTAAATTACCAAAAAATTACATGACATGAATAGCATTTAATATAACATTATTTATTTTAAAAAGTAGAAAAATTAATTAACAGTGATTACTGATTAGCATCGTTTACATTTGCATGTCTTGTAATAATTTAAATTATACATTTTATGCATGAAAATAAACTTCAATTTTTGATATTTTTTTTAGTAACTTATCGTTTTGCGATTTTCAACACGCATACGTGGGAGTGGTATTGAAAATTGTTACACTCTAAAAAATGATGCATTACTTTAGTTACGAATACTAACTTATTAAAGACATACACTTTTAAGTTATTATGAGTAGCTAAATTAATGCATTTTAGCAAATTAATAACAATAGCTGTTTTAACTTAAAATAGCTTAATTTTTTTTTTTAACTTTAAACAACTTAAATTAGCTATTTTAAGTAACTTGATAAAATGCATTATTTTAGCTACTCGTAATAACTTAAAAGTGATTATCTTTAATAAGTTAGTATTCGTAACTAAAGTTATGCACCATTTTTTAGAGTGTATAAAACGTTACTCAGTCCGATATAAAACAGTCCGCAGTGTCAACTCATATGAAACTCGTAATCGGAGTGACAATTATTACATTGAAAATCAACATTTATCAATTAGTAAAAAGGGCCCAGAAAATTGTATTCCTCAACTATATAATGCGCTACCATCTATAGTATTAAACAATGTGAATCATATATATTTATAATTTATGAAATCAGTTCAGAAATACCTACTTGAAAATATGTTTTACAGTGTATCTGATTATTTAGCAGTTAATAATGTCAAATATAATTGATCTTAAATAGGACATAGTTTGCTATAAATTTAATTGTATTTTGTAGTATGTTTTGACTTGACTTGTTCTAATCTGGAACCTAATAAGATCTTATATCTTAAGTACACAATCCCTTCAAATTTCAGCGCCAGAACTCAAAGACGATACAATACCATCCCTTTTTAGTGTAGACCATAAGGGTACAGAGTTACCTGATAGGTGATATCAGCATCTATCAGTATTGCATTTGGTGGTAGGGATTTTGTTTGTTAAACCATTACTATTAATATATTTAAGCTGTAAATTTTAAATAAAATTCATGAAAATTTAAAGTTAATAATTGAGGGTTATTTAATGTTTAATGTCTATAAGTATTATTATTTGTTTTTAATTTGAGAAACATTATTTAATCAAAATAACTATTTTCCGCTTGAATTCTTGCATTATTTATAGATATTATACAACCAAGGTTTTTGTCAAAATATTGTTATTTATTTATCATATATGTATATATATATATATATATATATATATATTATATATATAGTTCTATGCCACACAACAGGCTATACCCAACAAAATGTGAACTAGGGGAGTAGGGTACCGACGTCGGCCATTAGACTCAAACTTGTATCGTCAACAAAATCTCAAATTTCGCACAACGATACTTCAGCTTGAGACAATTTCAAATAATATAAAAATTTGGGGGGTCACCGTGCAAATTAGTTTTATATGATTTTTGAAAATTTTATGCCCGATTTTTTAACTTTTTTCTTTCTTTCGGGACAGTCAAACATCTTGAAATTTTCATCACGGCTAGTTGTGACCCTTAGCTACAAAATGATTTCAAATTTAGACCCAAAACACTTTTAGTTTTTGAGATATAAGGTCGGTACCCAACACCCTTAATAGAAACTATAGTGAGAAGAGGTGTATTGGTGAGCCGTTCCGAGATACCTATTACTGTATTTACTGAACAGATTAATTAATTAACAAATTAATTATTTATGAAAAATAAATCAAAAATGCGTAACACGAATACTACACTCAGTGTTGGGCTCCAAAATTATAGACCAACTCAAACCACTTACGAACACTTAAATTTATTTCGAACACTCTCCTAACACGATAATATAATATATTATCGTGTTAGGAGATAATATTACGTATTATGTAACTTTTTGTAAGTTAGAACACTTCACGAACTGTTCGATCAAAAAGTGGTTGTTTTGAATGCATGTGTGTTGTTATTTTTTATTTACATATCATATGTTTTAATGTTTATAAATGATAAAAATGGTTGAAAGTTCTTTTATTTTACATAAAAATACATCAATTTGTCATATTTAGGTTACATTTAATTGCAAGAGTTTTCAATTTAGTATTCAAAATTTTGAAGACTCAGCAGTAATATTAAGGTTGTTCGTGGAACACGAACACTTCCAAAAATCCAAACGAACTCAAACTGTTCGAGTGCGCGATCTATTTGAAAAGTTGCACTGAAACAACCCAAGACTGATTACATTAGAACAATTAATTTTTTTCTTATATTAAATTCATAATAATGAAATTAAAGGCATTCAGTTTTATTATTTAAAGCCATAGACCACATAAAACAGCATGTGCTTTTTAATGAATAATCAAGAAATGGGATCATCAAAACTGTTGACAATTTTTAGCAGAATATTAATGTAGCCGCACAAGAGGGCGTAAAAAAACTGTAAAGTATGCAATTTGCGTGAATATTCATGTTTATGACGTCAGAAACATCTAACATGCAAAAATCAGTATGAAAATGTTGAGCGGGTTGCATAAATCGAATTTTATGATCACTGCTACGAAGCTACTGTTGGGTTTTGAGACAAACTAATGTTATTTATGTAAATCCCATCAAGTGTTTGGTGATATAAATGCTTATATTTTTCTCTGGTCTATTCCTTTAATAATACGTTTTATATTGCATTGCATATTGCATGTATATTTAAAGGCGTAGAACACCTTGAACAAAAAAAAGTTGTGTAATATCCGAACAAACATGAAAATTAACGTTGATTGGGCTGGAATCATTGATTTCTAAGTTATTTATAATTTATAATTTTATTTATAAAAAATAAAAATAAAAAACGACAAAAAAAGGCATATTTTTGTCATTCTGAGAGCCTCACAAAAACGTGGTTAAAATTTACGACACTGAAATATTGTTTAAAAGTGTCTGGGACTGAGTAACACACATTTAACCACAAGAGCGTGGACATTTTTAACAAAAGGCTAAACCTAAACCCTTTTATCCTAATTACCTGATCCAATTAATCATGCAATTATAGAAAACAAAAGCAAAATTTCAAATTGGTTGTGGCAATGTGAGTTGAGTTATAGCTCCACAGCCAAAATAATTGGGTAATTAAATTTAACCTAGTAACACCAACCAACCAACCAACCAAAGACGAAATCGTATAAAAAAGGTGCTACATTTATAATAATGATAATAAAATTTGAAAACCTATAACACATTATCATAATATTATAAAATTGTTATCATATCTTTATATACATTTCAAAATACTTAATTATAATAATATTATTTATACCTCTTTTTTTTTAACTTTTCATTATTAAAAAAACCTGTTTTCCTGATAAGTTTTAAAGGATATGATGTTTGATAATTAGAATAATTTTCGCTGAGGTGAATATAAAAGAACAATTGCTGCTTGCAAAATTTGTTTACCACTTTAAACTGAGGTGCCACTTACAAAAAGACGGACTTTGCTATAATGTCAAAGTTAAAAATTGTAAGTATAAATGTAAATTTTTATTTTTTGATTATGCTCTTTTCTTATAATTTAATTTTTGTCTTATTTATATACACTTTAAAAAAATATTATGTCACTGATTTTATATACAGCTACACAAAATTTGCTCAAAATGTGACCAAACCAAATCTCTATTAAAAAAATCGCTACAAAACGGGTCACTTAAAGTATAGTTTTTTTAAAATCCACTATGCACGGAATGAGTTTTGGCATAGAAAAAAAATCAAAACTTGAGTTTGGACTTTGCTATTTTCGAACGAGTCAAAGTAGCATTCAAGGCTGTCATTATTATTATTAAATTTTTTTTAAGTACATATTTTCCTGAAAGAATTCAAGATATCTAGTTGAGTGTGGCTAATATCTGACGAATAGTGTTGGGGTCGAATACCATTTTAGACCAAACCGATCACGAACTCCTAAAATTCTTCTGATCACAAACATTTCAAACTTTTTGCAATTTCAAACACATCACGAACTGTTCGATATTGTTCAAATATGTCGTTATAAAAATTACTATTGATATAAACCATCTTTTTTGTTATTATTATTTTTTTAAATACATATATTTTATGTATATACATAATGAAAATGGTTGAAACTCCTTTTATTTCACACATACATCAATTTTTAATATTTAATTAATACATAATTTAATTTTAAACACCTAAAATTTAATTGCAAAAGTGTTCAATTTTGTGTTTGAAATTTTCACTCAGCAGTCAAAATTATGTTCGTCTAACATGAACAGCTAAAGAAATTACAAAGGAATTCACACACGAACAGTTCGAGTTTGTGTGCTTTTCGAAAAATGTTCGCAGTCGTACTCGCACACCCCAAGACTGCTGAAAAACCGATCAATCATTAAATATAAAATTAACATCAAGTAAAGAGGAAATATAACTTAAAACTTCAGTCAAACACATAAAATTACCAGCAAAGTTAATAGTGAAGTTATAACACATTAAGATAATATTTAAATGTGAAAATTCAAAATTGAATGACAACTTTTAAGACAAATTAGAAGTTTTTTTAAAACTTTTTTTCGGAACAATTTCATTCAAATTTATTTATAATTTATAGCACTTACTTGCTTGATATAAATAACTTAGCAAGTAGCTGATCAATAAAGACAGCTTCAGACTGGCCATGAGAGCAAGTCCGCAAAAGCGGACGTGCCAGCCCCCCTGTTTAGAGGCCCCTAGGGCCCAAAAAGGGGCGAAATTACGATGTTACGTCCCCTTTTGTGGCCCCTAGAGAGGGTGTTACACCCCATTCGCGGACGAGGCCCCTTGAGTGCCAGTCCAACCCTGAATAGAGATAAGGCCTTTTGACGTGACCAGGATGATTATATATATAGTTGGATGAATGTATATAAACAAAAACGGGAGTACATTATGTTTTGTTTTATTTTTTTTAAGTTGAAACAAATTTGCATATTTTTTTAAGAATTAATTAATTAAATTTTTTACAATTGAAAAATGGGTCATTGCGAAAGTTTTTCTTTTATCGCTAATGCATGGGATTAATTTCTGGACCAGATAAAAATGCAAAGATGCGTTTGGAGTAAATTAATTTAGTTTAAAAGTTTGTCTATAAATTTGTTAAGTTGTTATATATAAGATATCCACAGAGGTACTAGACAGCTAAGTGTGTTAAGTCTCCCTTTATACTAATGATCAACAACCGCTAAAACATATTTGAATCTGACTGGCTAAAGTTGCCGAACTGGCTTAGTGATTGGCTGGCACTTTGCTCTCTTCTTATTGCATGATATAAGGAACTTTGCACTCAGGGTCGGACTGGCAATCAAGGGGCCTCGTCCGCAAAGGGGTGTAACACCCTCTTTAGGGGCCACAAAGGGGGTGTAACACCCTAGTTACGGCCCTTTTTGGGCCTTAGGGGCCTCCAAACAGGGGGGGCCACGTCCGCAATTGCGGACTTGCTCTTATGGCCAGTCCGAGCCTGTAAATGCTTTGAAATAACAGATCTGTTATTTCCAAAAATCTCCATGATATCACAATAAATTTCAAGATCAGTTTAAATTAGATCAGTCTAACTAGGCAACTGACTCGTAACTCTGTATTCCTCATTGCAAACATAGATTTGAGCCACTGCACTGTAGGGTGCCTACGTTAAGTGTGTGTGTGTGTGTGTACGTGTGTGTGAGTCATATTTAGAGCCATAACCCATTTAAAACAACATTGTGCTCTTTAATGAATAAACACGAAATAGGATCTTCAAAACTGATGACAATTTTTACCAGAATATTAATGTAGCCCCACGAAAGAGTGTGAAAATACTGTAAAAGTATGCAATGTAAGTGACTATTCATGTTTATGACGTCAAAAGCAAGCAAAAAATAGTAAAAAAAAAAAAAAAAAATGTTGTGTGGGTTGCATAAATCGAAATCTTCTGATCACTGCTACGGAGCTAAAATTGGGTTTTGAGACAGACTAAAGTTATTTATGCAAGTCCCATCAAGTGTTTAGTGATATAAATGCTTATGTTTTGTTCTGTTCTATTCCTTTAAGTATGCATTCCATGACGATGCATAGCGTTCGGGAGGTGATGTAATTATACCTTCCAGACTGCCTACAGTTTCCACGGTTTCTCTAAGCTATCACTAAGAATGTCGGGCTGTCTCTTACCTTCTTCTATTTTTTTTTTTTATTCTTTCCTTAGCGTTGAATATTTTAAATGTAGGCCTCGTCCTGAGACACCAAAAACCTAGTGGTGATATCCGCCTTTCCAACCCCTCTGTAGGACCGCCAATGGTGGGCGGCTCGTGTGTGAAGTTTTGTGTGTTCCTGTGAACAAGACGATGTCTTAATGAGACTATGGAGAAGGCGTAGCACGATAACACAATAATAAATGGCCAACAAAATAATAAAAAACGTCAATATTTAATGATTGTAATAATTTATATTTAATTAACCAAAGTTTAAATGCTGTTAACAATTAAAAATGTATCAATCATCGTTTATACAATATGTTGTTGGAGTCAAAATAATTATTATTTACCATGCAATGTCAGATATAAAGCGAAGGTTCTTAGGCACCCAAATTTTTATAACTTTATCAAGAAAGATAAAAATAAAAATGATGCTGTCAAAATATTTAATATTTATCAATAAATATTGCAATAAATAATAACAATAAGTGATTTTATCACCAATATTTTAAATAAATTTCTATACTTCTTGAAGATAGCAAAAGAAATATGATATATTAATTACTACGAACACACAAACCTTGCAAATTTAATATGGTTCTCATATAGGTTGCTTGCATTAAAGTCAACGTCATATGTGAGAACTAAGATATATAGATATATAGAATGACGCATTTCACCAGTTTGCAAATACGAACAGTTATCAATATTGTTTAGAGAATTGATGCATGTTAATAGTTTGAATTTTAAGTATGTAAAAAGAATAAATAATAATAAATAATAACGAAATATAATAACTATTTTCCAAAGAAAATAATATAAAAAATCACGTTTGTCTTATATGCTGTACAATTCATTGACCTAGTATGGCGTCAACGCGCATTGAAAATGACGTCATGCACCTACACCCTATATATAAAAAGAAAGAAAGAAAGAAAGAAAGAAAGAAAGAAAGAAAGAAAGAAAGAAAGAAAGAAAGAAAGAAAGAAAGAAAGAAAGAAAGAAAGAAAGAAAGAAAGAAAGAAAGAAAGAAAGAAAGAAAGAAAGAAAGAAAGAAAGAAAGAAAGAAAGAAAGAAAGAAAGAAAGAAAGAAAGAAAGAAAGAAAGAAAGAAAGAAACCGTCTTTTGTCGTAGTTACCACCAAATAAAATACGAGTAAAATTTTAATTTGATTTTTTTAAATAAATATGAAGGAGCTTTTTTTAAAGAGTTTTATATACAGCATTGTTTATTATTTTTACTGAAGATTTTTTTACACTATAAAAAAATGACATGCATGTTGACAATTTGTTTCTTTCTTCGTATATAAAATCATAATAAAAATAATAATAAAAATAATAATAATAATGCAAGATATATATACACGTAAGTAATATTAAGTTAACATGTGAAATTGTTCATACTTAACCTTGATTTTAAGGGCAGCGTTTAAATTTTTTCTAATTATTAAGTTTAAACATGTTTTATATTTCCAGTTCTCACTTGTGATACTGGCGTGCTGTTCATCCTCTCTTGAAATGGTAATCATAATAATTATCTTCTTTATTTTTAATTAGAAATCATTCCTTTATTATATATACAAAAATAAATCGAGAATAATAACTAAGCAAGATATTTTTAGCTATTATGTTTAGTGATTATTATACTACAGAACATAATAGTTAAGATGTTTCGCAAAATTACTTATGGTATTACAAAATATCAACATGTGTGCTCTACCATATAACAAGTGTTCAATGTAGCATAAATTATGTATGACGTTTTTACCTTTATCCTTTCTATTTCTCCATATATTAATTAATTTACTTACTTACTTACTTACTTACTTACTTACTTACTTACTTACTTACTTACTTACTTACTTACTTACTTACTTACTTACTTACTTACTTACTTGCAGGAAATATCACGGCGACAAGCAGATGATGACCTTGAGCTCAGTAAGACAGTAAACGCCAAACACTCTGAACAGCCTGACATGTTATTTCTCGAGCCTCCACTTACAATGATGCAAACAACAGCCGACATTCCCCGAGACATTTTTAAGTTTCAAAACGAGATGACAAATAAATCAAGAATCAACGGTCTACAGTCTATACCTTACTACCCCTTAAATACTCAGAAAGAAACAAGTGAAGTTTTTAACTACGTAAATTTCAGGCAGTTTCTTTATAGAGCCATGCCGGAAATGACTAGAGAAATTAGCAAACAGCTGCCAAGAGAGTTAAAGGGTAAGGGATAAGTTATTTTTTTGAACTAACTAAATGGAAAACGGAAAAATAGTCCTTAGAATTTATTGACAAAATTGAGACTATTTTGATTTTTACTAACAAAGTCTTTAAACATTACAGTTTGAAGATACTATATAAATATTAAAAAAGACTCTCCAGCAACTGTTTTATTCTGCTGGACTCTTTTAGACTTGTCCGACTTTTCAAGATTAATTGTTGCTTGTCTTGATACATTTTTACAAAAATGTATTGAAAAATTGCAATCTTTTTAGTACAGATAAAAAGGATACTTTTAGTAACTATAAGGTTCTAATTTATTATTTCTTCTTATTAGGAGAACCAGGCAGGCCTGGAGAACCAGGTAGGCCAGGAATAATTGGAATAGGACTTCCGGGACTTAAAGGACCTATGGGTCCCCAAGGCATTAAAGGCGACAAAGGTGTCATACATGTAGGTGATCGTGCAGATAGTGCAGAAGGCCCCCCAGGTCCCCCAGGTCCTTCAGGTCCTAAAGGCGAGCCAGGACTAAACGGTACGAAAGGAATTAAAGGAACTAAAGGAGAATCCTGCACAGGACAAAAAGGTGAACCTGGAGTTGGTTCTACAGGACTTCCTGGAGCTAAAGGTGAACCTGGATTTGGAACAGCAGGCGTCAAAGGTGAACTTGGTTCTCCAGGACCTACGGGAGATAAAGGTGAACCTGGAGTTGGTTCTACAGGACCTACGGGAGGTAAAGGTGAACCTGGAGTTGGTTCTACAGGACCTACGGGAGATAAAGGTGAATTTGGCTCTACAGGACCTACGGGAGATAAAGGTGAACCTGGAGTTGGTTCCACAGGACCTACAGGAGATAAAGGTGAACTTGGTTCTACAGGACCAACGGGATATAAAGGCGAACCTGGAGTTGGTTCTACAGGACCTACGGGTGAAAAAGGTGAGCCTGGAGTTGGAACAATAGGCGTCAAAGGTGAACTTGGTTCTACAGGGCCTACGGGTGATAAAGGTGAACCTGGAGTTGGTTCTACAGGACCTACGGGAGATAAAGGTGAACCTGGAGTTGGAACAGCAGGTCTCAAAGGTGAAATTGGTACTACAGGACCTACGGGAGATAAAGGTGAACTTGGTTCTACAGGATCTACGGGTGATAAAGGTGAACCTGGAGTTGGAACAGCAGGGGTCAAAGGTGAACTTGGTTTTACAGGACCTACAGGAGATAAAGGTGAACCTGGAGTTGGTTCCACAGGACCTACGGGTGATAAAGGTGAGCCTGGAGTTGGAACAGCAGGTGTCAAAGGTGAACTTGGTTCTATCGGACCTACGGGAGATAAAGGTGAACCTGGAGTTGGTTCCGTAGGACCTGCGGGAGAAAAGGGTGAACTTGGGGTTGGAACCGCAGGTGTCAAAGGTGAACTTGGCTCTACAGGGCCTACAGGAGATAAAGGTGAACCTGGAGTTGGTTCTGTAGGACCTACCGGAGATAAAGGAGAACCTGGAGTTGGAACTGCAGGCGTCAAAGGTGAACTTGGTTCTTCAGGACCTACTGGAGATAAAGGTGAACCCGGAGTTGGATCTACAGGACCTTCTGGGGATAAAGGTGAACTTGGCTCTACAGGACCTACGGGAGATAAAGGTGAACCTGGAGTGAGTTCTACAGGACCTACAGGAGATAAGGGTGAACCTGGAGTTGGAATAGCAGGCGTCAAAGGTGAACTCGGGTCTACAGGACCTACGGGTGATAAAGGTGAACCTGGAATCGGAACAGCAGGCGTCAAAGGTGAACTTGGTTCTTCAGGACCTACTGGAGATAAAGGTGAACCCGGAGTTGGATCAACAGGACCTTCTGGGGATAAAGGTGAACTTGGCTCTACAGGACCTACGGGAGATAAGGGTGAACCTGGTGTTGGAACAGCAGGCATTAAAGGGGAACTGGGCTCTAAAGGACCTACAGGTGATAAAGGTGAACTTGGCTCTACAGGACCTACAGGAGAAAAAGGTGAACCTGGAGTGGGTTCTACAGGACCTACAGGAGATAAGGGTGAACCTGGAGTTGGAATAGCAGGCGTCAAAGGTGAACTCGGGTCTACAGGTTCTACCGGAGATAAAGGCGAACCTGGAGTTGGAACAGCAGGTGTCAAAGGTGAACTTGGCTCAACAGGACCTACAGGAGATAAAGGTGAACTTGGTACTACCGGACCTACGGGAGATAAAGGTGAACCTGGAATTGGTTCCATAGGACCTACAGGTGATAAAGGTGAGCCTGGAGTTGGCACTGCAGGTGTCAAAGGTGAACTTGGTTCTACAGGACCTACGGGAGATAAAGGTGAACCTGGAGTTGGTTCCACAGGACCTACGGGTGATAAAGGTGAGCCTGGAGTTGGAACAGCAGGCATCAAAGGTGAACTTGGTTCTACAGGACCTACGGGAAATAAAGGTGAACTTGGTTCTACCGGACCTACAGGAGATAAAGGTGAACCTGGAGTTGGTTCCACAGGACCTATAGGAGATAAGGGTGAACCTGGAGTTGGAACAGCAGGCCTTAAAGGTGAAGTTGGTTCTATAGGACCTACAGGAGATAAAGGTGAACTTGGTTCTACAGGACGTACGGGAGATAAAGGTGAACTTGGAGTTGGTTCCACAGGACCTACAGGAGATAAGGGTGAACCTGGCGTTGGAACAGCTGGCGTCAAAGGTGAAGTTGGTTCTACAGGACCTACGGGACCTACGGGAGATAAAGGTGAACTGGGCTCTACTGGACCTACGGGTGATAAAGGTGAACATGGAGTTGGAACAGCAGGCGTTAAAGGTGAACTTGGTTCTACAGGGCCTACGGGTGATAAAGGTGAACCTGGAGTTGGTTCTACAGGACCTACAGGAGATAAAGGTGAACCTGGAATTGGAACAGCAGGTGTCAAAGGTGAAGTTGGTTCTTCTGGACTTATGGGAGATAAAGGTGAACTTGGTTCTACAGGGCTTACGGGTGATAAAGGTGAACCTGGAGTTGGAACAGCAGGCGTCAAAGGTGAACTTGGTTCTACAGGGCCCACGGGAGATAAAGGTGAACCTGGAGTGGGATCTACAGGACCTTCGGGAGATAAAGGTGAACCTGGAGTTGGAACAGCAGGCGTTAAAGGTGAACTTGGTTCTACAGGGCCCACGGGAGATAAAGGTGAACCTGGAGTTGGATCTACAGGACCTTCGGGAGATAAAGGTGAACTTGGCTCTACAGGACCTACAGGAGATAAAGGTGAACCTGGAGTTGGTTCCACAGGACCAACGGGAGATAAGGGCGAACCTGGCGTTGGAACAGCAGGAGACAAAGGTGAACTCGGCTCTACAGGACTTACAGGAGATAAAGGTGAACCTGGAGTTGGTTCCACAGGACCAACGGGAGATAAGGGTGAACCTGGCGTTGGAACAGCAGGTGCCAAAGGTGAACTTGGCTCTACAGGAGCTACAGGTGATAAAGGTGAACTTGGTTCTACAGGACCTACGGGAGATAAAGGTGAACTCGGTTCTACAGGACCTATAGGATTTAAAGGTGAACCTGGAGTTGGTTTTACAGGACCAACGGGAGATAAGGGTGAACCTGGAGTGGGAACAGCAGGCGTCAAAGGTGAACTTGGTTCTTCAGGACCTACTGGAGATAAAGGTGAACCCGGAGTTGGATCTACAGGACCTACTGGAGATAAAGGTGAACTTGGCCCTACAGGTCCTACTGGGGATAAAGGTGAACTTGGCTCTACAGGACCTACGGGAGATAAAGGTGAACCAGGAGTTGGTTCCACTGGACCATCGGGAGAAAAGGGTGAACCTGGAGTTGGAACAGCAGGTGTTAAAGGGGAACTGGGCTCTACAGGACCTACAGGTGATAAAGGTGAACCCGGAGTTGGTTCCACAGGACGTACGGGTGAAAAAGGTGAGCCTGGAGTTGCAACAGCAGGCATCAAAGGAGAACTTGGCTCTATAGGACCTACGGGAGATAAAGGTGAACCTGGAGTTGGAATTGCAGGTGTCAAAGGTGAACTTGGCTCTACAGGACTTACAGGAGATAAAGGTAGCCTTGGTTCTACAGGACCTACGGGAGATAAAGGTGAACCTGGAGTTGGTTCCACAGGACCTACGGGTGAAAAAGGTGAGCCTGGAGTTGGAACAGCAGGCATCAAAGGTGAACTTGGTTCTACAGGTCCTACGGGAGATAAAGGTGAACTTGGTTCTACTGGACCTACAGGAGATAAAGGTGAACCTGGAGTTGGTTCCACAGGTCCTACAGGAGATAAGGGTGAACCTGGCGTTGGAACAGCAGGCCTCAAAGGTGAAGTTGGTTCTATAGGACCTACGGGAGATAAAGGTGAATTTGGTTCTACAGGACGTACGGGAGATAAAGGTGAACCTGGAGTTGGTTCCACAGGACCTACAGGAGATAAGGGTGAACCTGGCGTTGGAACAGCTGGCGTCAAAGGTGAAGTTGGTTCTACAGGACCTACGGGAAATAAAGGTGAACTGGGCTCTACTGGAACTACGGGTAATAAAGGTGAACCTGGAGTTGGTTCTACAGGACCTACAGGAGATAAAGGTGAACCTGGAGTTGGAACAGCAGGTGTCAAAGGTGAAGTTGGTTCTACGGGACTTACGGGAGATAAAGGTGAACTTGGTTCTACAGGGCTTACGGGAGAAAAGGGTGAACCTGGAGATGGAACAGCAGGTGTGAAAGGTGAACTTGGTTCTACAGGACCTGCAGGTGATAAAGGTGAACCTGGAGTTGGTTCCACAGGACGTACGGGTGATAAAGGTGAGCCTGGAGTTGGAGCAGCAGGCATCAAAGGTGAACTTGGCTCTACAGGACCTACGGGAGATAAAGGTGAACCTGGAGTTGGAATTGCAGGTGTCAAAGGTGAACTTGGCTCTACAGGACCTACAGGAGATAAAGGTAGCCTTGGTTCTACAGGACCTACGGGAGATAAAGGTGAACCTGGAGTTGGTTCCACAGGACCTACGGGTGATAAAGGTGAGCCTGGAGTAGGACTAGCAGGCATCAAAGGTGAAATTGGTTTTACTGGAGCTACGGGAGATAAAGGTGAACTTGGTTCTACTGGACCTACAGGAGATAAAGGTGAACCTGGAGTTGGTTCCACAGGACCTACAGGAGATAAGGGTGAACCGGGCGTTGGAACAGCAGGCATCAAAGGTGAACTCGGTTCTACAGGACCTACGGGAGATAAAGGTGAACTGGGCTCTACTGGACCTACGGGTGATAAAGGTGAACCTGGAGTTGAAACAGCAGGCGTTAAAGGTGAACTTGGTTCTACAGGGCCTACGGGTGATAAAGGTGAACCTGGAGTTGGTTCTACAGGACCTACGGGAGATAAAGGTGAACCTGGAGTTGGAACAGCAGGTCTCAAAGGTGAAATTGGTTCTACAGGACCTACGGGAGATAAAGGTGAACTTGGTTCTACAGGGCTTACGGGTGATAAAGGTGAACCTGGAATTGGATCTACAGGACCTTCGGGAGATAAAGGTGAACTTGGCTCTAGAGGGCCTACGGGAGATAAAGGTGAACTTGGCTCTACAGGACGTACGGGAGATAAAGGTGAACCTGGAGTAGGAACAGCAGGCGTCAAAGGTGAACTTGGTTCTGCAGGACCTACTGGAGATAAAGGTGAACTTGGCTCTACAGGACGTACGGGAGATAAAGGTGAACCTGGAGTTGGAACAGCAGGTATCAAAGGTGAACTGGGCTCTACCGGACCTGCGGGAGATAAAGGTGAACTTGGCTCTACAGGACCTACGGGAAATAAAGGTGAACCTGGAGCTGGTTCTACAGGGCCTACGGGAGATAAGGGTGAACCTGGAGTTGGAACAGCAGGTGTCAAAGGTGAACTTGGTTCTACAGGGCTTAGTGGAGATAAGGGTGAACTTGGTTCTACAGGGCCTACTGGAGATAAGGGTGAACCTGGAGTTGGAACAGCAGGAATCAAAGGTGAACTTGGATCTTCAGGATCTAAAGGAAATAAAGGTGAAACTGGATTTGGTTCTACAGGACCTAAGGGAGATAAAGGCAACCCTGGTACTAACGGGGCAACTGGAAGTACAGGTATTTCAGGTCCTCCTGGGAGTCCTGGTTCTGCTGGTGCTAAAGGAGAGGCAGGAAGAAGTGGAGACAAGGGTATGAAAGGAGATCATGGTCACACTGGAAATCTTGGTGCAACTGGACCAATTGGCCCAATTGGCCTTACAGGTTCCAAAGGTGATCATGGGCATCATGGGCATCCAGGATTGAAGGGCATTAAAGGAGATAAGGGTCAAAAAGGATCAAGAAATACCAGTGATGATGGCTAGCCAGTAATTGTAACATTATTTTGTATCATTTTCAGACATAAAAATCATTATATAATTATGCTTACGTTATTTAAATATGAGGTTTTTTCTAAACTTTTTATTAAGAATAAGGAAGTTTTATACATAATTAGAAATATCAAAAGTAGTAGATAATTTTAGTGTAGGCAATTATTTTTAAAAATTAACTTTTATTTAATTAAAACCGAAATAAAACATTTCAATTGTCAAATTTTTGCAAACCATTACAATATTGGTTTAAATTTAATTTGAAA
This sequence comes from Ecdyonurus torrentis, assembly GCA_949318235.1. Classification (NCBI taxonomy): domain Eukaryota; kingdom Metazoa; phylum Arthropoda; class Insecta; order Ephemeroptera; family Heptageniidae; genus Ecdyonurus; species Ecdyonurus torrentis. The sequence goes on along the minus strand of OX439137.1, from coordinate 4,054,531 downwards.
TTGTCTTCTGTATTTCATACAACGGAAACTGCAACTGGGAATAAAAAGAATGAAAAAAATTAGCAGCAAGCAGTCAGCAATTAGATCAATTGAAATTCTAAAGACAATCAAAAATCAGATTTAAACAAATGAGGTCATGGCCGGCAAAGGTTATATATATATATATATATATATATATATATATATATATATATATATATATATATATATATATATATATATATATATATATATATATATATTATATCATATACCAGTCTATATAAAAAATGTTTGAGTTTGCCATAGTCATTGATTTCTATTTTTATTTTCTTTACATAAAAAGTCAGAGAATACGTCACAGCTCGCCTTTTTATTGCGCGCGAGGACCAGTGAGATGTTACAACATTGTCGGAATCTGCTATTTTTTGAATGGAAATAAATTTAGAAATTAATGAATCCTTTTAAAATACCTTTAATAGTAAGGTATGTTATGCTTTTAGACAAGTTGTTTCTCAACGTGTGTTACGTCTTTTAAGTGTCAATACTCTAGTATTAAACAAGCAATTTATTGTGCAAAATATATATTTAGTTTTAGAAGTGCTATCTTAATTTATGTGACATTTGAAATACTTGCAATACAAAAGCTTAGAAACCAAGTAAAAAGCACAGGTTTCATATTTCATATTTGCTTAAAGACTTACTGATTGTTTTTTTGTCAGATTGTTTCTCAATTTATAGAATCTCATTACCTGATTTATAACTTAATTTAATTTAAAAACATTGGTTGGTATGAAGTAGGATTATTGTACAAATTATGTATGAACATTGAAAAAAAATTAAATTGGAGAAACCACGCTCCCGAGCTTCTATGTTATTGCCCTGTCTAAAAAGCGATCCCTTGTTGTTTGTAGTTCAAATTTCCGCCACAACAATCGAAAAAAAAAACACATGTTATATTTGGCGCCACCGTCTCAGCCAACGCCATTTGGCCGAGGCGGTGGCGCCACCGTTACATTTATTTATTGTTGTGGTGAAATTTTGAACTACAAACATTAAGGGATCGGATTTTCAACAATAGCTTCCTATCCTGTATGTTTATCCGTGGGAGAAACACATTTGAAATAATAGATACTAAATGAGACAAAAATATACATATTTCCATGTTATCAGTATCAGTAATATATAAGTAATTATGCCGAATGTAATTGTTTCTGTATATATATTTTTTCTTCTTTTCTTTTTCTTTTTTTTTTTTCCTAATATTACTTTTCCATGTGCTGTTGGCGACATAAAAAAATATGAAATATATACCGCTTTAAAAATGCTTTAAAGGTTGTGGAGTAAACGGTTTTCATGTCGGCACTAAGCGTTGACAATCTAACGATGAGCCTAAATAACGTCATAAGCGTTAAAATTACAATTAAATAAACGTTAAACTTTGCTGTTGCAAATCTACATTTTTTCCATTCAATCCTTACGCTTGTGAAGTCACTAACGTTCTTATCGTTAATTTCCAACGCTTAGTGACGTCATAATTGTAAAATTCACAATACTTAATGTATTGCAAAACTGTGCACAAGCGTTTTTTTTTATAGTGTAGCATGTTCTTGATATTATTTATATTAAAAGTACCTAGAAATTAGAATAAAAAGAGTATTTTATTTCATTAATAAAAAAATTACGATTAAGAGATCTAGCTTGTAAAATTATACTATATTTCAAAATTAATGGCTCCGCGCGCCTAAAATTTGAAACATCTGTGCTCTCCACCTCTCCCGAATTCGAAGCATCTCTTACCAGCGCTCCATTACAGATGCTTCAATTTTGGGAGATTCAGAATGTGCAGATGATCCAAATTTGAGGCGCACGGAGACTATGGATAGTTCGGTTTTTCGCGGAGCCAACGACGTTTGTAGATATATTATTTGTGTGCGTGTTTGTGTCTTTTTTTTATATGTACTACAATGTATATTTCAACCTAATAAAGAATTATTATCATTATAAAATAAGGTTTTCATTCAAAAAATTTAAATATCTAAACATTAAGTTTTTCTAACTATGTTTTTTTTTACAAGTATTTAAAAAAAATTAAATATGACAGGAATGACTACTATGATAGGAGTTATTCTATCATCATATTTAAATGTCTTATGTAACAATTAAAAAAGCTGCAATTCAATGTTAAACATATTGGGAAAACTGCATGCTCTCAAGATATATAATATAGAAGGTGGTGTAGTTTGCTTAGATAGCATCAGGTATGAAACGTCATACAAGGTGAATCAAAACAAGTGGGGAAATTTCAAGCGACTGAAAGAGGGGACATTTTTTGTTTCTTTCCCTCTTCCAGGTATACAATATATTGTACCTGAGAGACCACGTGGGTTTGTTTACAGTCACCTTGTATGACGTAGCTCAAAATTCGAAGTTTTACGATAGGAACCGAGTTTTGACGACAGTAAAAGGGTGAATTATACTACCTTCTATATATAAATAAATCTTACATTGACTTTATTTTTAATATGCGAAAAATAAATATAAACTACTATTAATTTATTACAATGTACTGTGTGTACCGCCAATTTAGCGGGTATAAACTTGTGTAGCAAAGTTCATTTTGTTGTGAAATATGTAAATAAGTAAACAATATTGGATATATGCAACATTTGTTTCATTTATATATATAATAAAATTCTATATAATATATATCATGCTAAATAATACCAAGAATGATTTCTAATATGCAGCATCAGCAGAAAGCCATGAATTATTAACAGTGAGTTTGTTAGCATTAATGTAAGTTATCATCATCTTATTATTATCATTTTCCCTTTTTTTACTGTATGTCTTACTAAGCCCCCGTATTCGAGAGGACCGTTGAGCAGTGACAGAAGGTAGCCAGGAAAGGCACAAGCACCCATGTTAAACCTGATCTACCCTTTGACTAGGCTGACCATCAGTCCCGGATTAGCCGGGACAGTCCCGGTTTCAACACTAAAGTCCCGGCAAGATTTTGCAAAAATCGTCAATGTCCCGGTTTTATATTTTGCAGGAAAATCAATCAAAAGTATACAATTTAAAGCTCGCGAAAAAAAAAAAAAAAAAAAAAAAAAAAAAGATAGTCGATGCATTTTCGTAATATTTTTCGTAGCATATTAAATTATACACCATACGCAAAAATTTTAGTTTTTTTTTTTGGAGAGCGGGTGTTTCGGCTCAAAAAGGACGTACACGTACCGTACGTTACGAATGTTATTTGTGATAAAACTATTGTTATTTATTAAAAAATTGTTTCATAGCTTTTTTTTTTTTTTTTTTTTTTTTTTTTGCAGTGAAAAAGTTAAAAATAGACGGCAGAAAGCATTGAAAGAAATCCATGTACTTTTAAATAAACTCTTGCAAAAAGACACAAAAATGATGATATTTCGGAGGCCACGCCCCCTTTTCTGAAAAATTTTAACCTCCGGCGGGGACCCCCGGCCGCGCTTCGCGCGGGCCTCAGTTTCTTCTGTGCATTGCTCTGCAGTGTCCCGGTTTGCACACTTTTAATTATGGTCAGCCTACCTTTGAGGGGTGAAAGGATGAAAAAGGAAGAGGTAGAGTGTTGGTAGAAAGAATTGGAAGGTAGCGGCTGTGGCCTATAGTTAGGAACTGCCCAGTCATTCGACATGGTGGTGTATGCAGGAAACCACAGAAAACTGCATGCGTGGACAGCTGACATCCAAGTATTACCTTGGATGCCTGGCCGACCTCTGCAACTCAGTAGCACACACACAAGTCAAGTCACCCTGTGAAACAACACTACACTACACACCAAGCAGAGGCGACTCTTCATGAAAAGTCCCTCTGCAGGTATCAAATGCTGCGGCCGACGGCATGGAAATCAAGCATGCTAACCACTGCACCACAGGGCCGGTTAAATTCATATTATTATAGAAAAGGGAAACCGATAAAAAAAAACTATATCATCATCACATTTATAATTAGTCGACTTTATTCATTTCTTCACAAATATAATGATTATTGTAGTAACTTGCGGTGTCTAACCATTGTCGTGAACTTAACTGATCTAATATGACAACTGATACATCTTCACGTGTAGAAGGTTCATTAGGTTCATTCTCATACCAGTTAGTATATGTAAATTTTTCACCTACACCCGACCATAGGAACAAGTTTTCATAGTAACGGAAACCACTGGTCCAGAATATCTCAAGCATATAATCTGTGACAAATAGATAATTTATTATATATAAATTATTCTCAGTAAACATATTTTTCTCTTTCATATTTATAGAAATAAATTAAATAAAATATAGATAATTAAATAAAATTATCTATAGAAAATTATTTTATATACAGTGAGTATACTGTAAGGTTTAACAAAACCTGAAAAAAAGAAAGAAAGAAAGAAAGAAAGAAAGAAAGAAAGAAAGAAAGAAAGAAAGAAAGAAAGAAAGAAAGAAAGAAAGAAAGAAAGAAAGAAAGAAAGAAAGAAAGAAAGAAAGAAAGAAAGAAAGAAAGAAAGAAAGAAAGAAAGAAAGAAAGAAATGGAACCATAATTTATTCATATATTACATAATGTATATTTTTTATGCTCTATTTAAAATACTTTATATTTCTGATTTATATATAAATAACTCCCAATTCATATTTATAAATTACATTAAAAATAAAAACAATTGTTTTTTAACATTTTTTTTTTCTCGTTGTTTTCCTAAAATTTGCATATTTACCATTTTGATCAAGATAATGTGCAATATCGTTATGTTTTTTTTCATTTTGAAGTGAAATTAGTTTCATTCCTAAATCATTGCATGTTCTTAATGCTTCATCATAAGTAACCTGAAACGAAAAAAATAATATCAGATAATGTTTTTACAGTACATGATAAATGTAGTTTTTTTCTTGGAATAATACATAAATACTATAAAACATAAAACATACGTAATACTAGAGAAAGTTTTAAACAATGGAGAAAATTTATATCTATTGCTCGTGTGTATATTCATACAAAGAGGGTTTAACGCAAGATGTATAAATAAAAGGTGGTATAATTCGTCCTTTTACTGTCGTCAGAACTTGATTTCCTTTGTAAAACTTCAAATTTTGACATACGTCATACAAGGTGACGTTAAACAGACCCACGTGGTCTCTCAGGTACAGTTCATTATGAACTTGGAAGAAGAGGAGGGACAAAAAAGTTCCCCTCTTTCAAGCTTTAAATTTCCCCTCTTGTTTTGATTCACCTTCTGTGACGTTTCATACCTGATGCTATCTAGGCAAACTACACCACCTTCTATATATTACATTTTGGTTTAACGTAGATATACGGTCATTTTACTAACAAAAAATGAATTTCTGTTGGTATATGGGAATGAATAACATTGTGTTGTATGTATTTAGTTTTTTAGTTTAGATAGAGTTTTGCATCAATTGAAATCTCCATCTGATTACATTAAATGGCCATAAGACAATAGAAATTTATTTTTAAGTAAAATGACTGTACACCTTTCTATCTAGCCTTATATACCTTAAAAACAGTTTGTTTGTTTGTTTGTTTGTTTGTTTGTTTGTTTGTTTTTTTGGGGGGGGGGGGCTAAAAGGCATGCTTTGTTTGCCTTTTTTACCCAAAAGTACAATAATATACTGAAACTCTTTGAAACCTCCCACCCCCTGTAGTAGAATTTTTCATCATGTATAATCTTTAATCGTTTAAATATTTCAAATAATAACAATAAGGTTTAAATCTTAATTTTCCAGCCACAAGCATTGAAAAATCGTCCAGAAAAGTTGTTTCTCTATTGTTATTTTTATAGCCATTATTTCCTACAAATTATTGCACTATAAAACTTACCTAAGACTTAGAGAATATTTTATTATACTGCACATATTTTAAAATATATTAATACCGTAATATGTTACTTCATAATAGGACCAGAAAACAATTAAAGCCATAGACCACATAAAACAACATGTGCTTTTTAATGAATAAACATGAAATGGAATCTTTAAAACTGTTGACAATTTTTACCAGAATATGTTAATGTAGCCCCACGAGAAAGCGTGAAAATACTGTAAAGTATGCAATTTGCGTGACTATTTATGTTTCTGACGTCACCTCAGAAACATCCAAAAATTAGTTTAAAATATGTTGTGCAGGTTGTATAATTTGAATTTTCTGATCACTGCTACGAAGCTACAGGTGGATTTTGAGCCCATCAAGTGTTTTGTGATATAAATGCTTATGTTTTCTTCTAGTCTATTACTTAAAAGCATTTATGCAAACATAAACTTACAGCAACGGAACTGATTAAGTAGATACTGCCATTTATGTTGACTAGGTCACGATTCTCCAAACCTATATCTTCTGTGTCTTCTACTGCTGTTGAAAAAAAAAATTGAATTAAAAATTCTTGATATTCATTTTATAATGGAATTGTACGTAAATATAAAGAAAAATGTAATCGTCTCAATAGAAACCCCAAGTGATGATAAAGGAGAAAAATGTCCTCTCTTGCTGCATTGGTTCTCCCACTTTTACGGAGGAGGAGGAGGTAGGGGAATTACGTGAGAAAAATTAAAAGGCCTTAATTTTAATGCCGTTTCTATCAATGTTGCCAAATATATTCAGAGGACGTAATGACACTGTTTAATGTATTAACAATATTAAGGGAATCTACAAGATAAGAATTTTATACCAAAGGTCAATTACTTAGATAATTAACAAAGAGGCATTAAGGTATAGACAGTGTAAATATTACGTTTTTATTGTGAGAGAGATAGTAAACTAGCTCTCTGATTGGCTAGTGGGTTGCTACTAGCCAATCAGAGAGCTATTTTACTATCGCTGTCACAATAAAAACGTGATATTTTAACACTGCCTCTAACATTATAAGTAAATATATTTCAAGATGGTATTTAAAGGCGTAGAACACCTTGAACAAAAAAGTTGCGTAATATCCTAACAAACCTGAAAATCAACGTTGATTTGGCCGCAGTCATTGATTTCTAATTTATTTTCCATTCACAAAATGCCACTGCCAGTCACTGACGTCACAGCTCGCCTGATACACACGCAAGTAAACCGGGCCAGCTGTGACGTCCGTGACCGACAGCGGCATTTTGTGAATGGAAAATAATAGAAATCAATGATTCCGGCCAAATCGTTGATTTTCAGGTTTGTTAGGATATTACGCAACTTTTTTGTTCAAGGTCTTCTACGCCTTTAACAGTCAAATAATTTTATTACTACTTACATGCTACTGCCAAAGAATGCACAGTAAACTGAAAATAAACAAGGAAAGTGTAAATGTTTACTGTACCTATATGTGAATCCATTATATGTGATTGAAAATGAAAATGAGATTTATTAGCAAATACAATCATGTAGCTATATAAATATTGTTTCCAAAATTAATAAAAAAAAATAGCAATCCTATGTTTTTTTTAGTAGGGCAAGGTAACAGTTTTACAAACAAGCCTTATTTTAAATATTAAAAAAAAAAAATGCAATCCTGTTCAGCTGTATAAAATCTGTATTTATATTTAATTATGTTTGCATTGTTTTATTTTCATGTACAATAAGAAAATTCAAATACTTACAACGCATAAACTTAAGAAGCAAATAAAAAGCACAGGCTTCATGTTTGTTTAGAGGTTTACTAAACTGCTTATTTTTAAAATTTCTCTCAATTTATTTAATACCATCAGTTAATCACTTATCTATAAATATAAAAAACGTTGATGACAGTAGGTGACATTATTGTACTGATAAATCATTAACATTCAACTTTTTGATAAGGGGGAAACAAAAAATACAAGATTGGTTACCACAAAAAAAAAGCTTATCTATATGTCAAATAGTTTTACATAATATATATCAGTGTAGAAATTGATGTAATATAAATTAAAATCTTAGGCATAAAACAGAGAAGAAAATAATCATTTATACCACAAAACACTTGATGGGATATAAATAACTTTAGTTTGTCTCAAAATCCAACTGTAGCTCCTTAGCAGTGATCAGAAAATTTGATTTATGCAACACGCACAACATTTTCTTACTAATTTTTGCACGTTTCTGACGTCATAAACATGAATAGTCACAGAAATTACACAGACTTATTTTCTTAAATTAATTTAGTACTAAATAAAATAAGACGGCTGCGCGGGCCTTCAAAATTAATATACAGTGTATTTAAATATACTGTAAACTTGTTTTGTCTTAAAAAAAAATATTTCTGTTGTAATGTTTTGTACATGGATTAATTAGTTAACATTTTATCTTACCTATTTACTCATAAGTAAAAATCATGATAACATTTTAAATTTTTAAAAGACAAAGAGAGATAGAGAGATATTAAATATGATAAATTATAGCATAATGATCCAAGTTAAATTTAGTCTTCATTCTGCCATTGCTATGAAGTCTGTATTAATTTTTGTGTGTTTAAGTTTTTGCACTGTGAGTATATTATACATATTGTATGCAATATTGTATTGCATATTATAGCAAAGCATAGCATAGCATAGCATAGCATAGCATAGCATAGCATAGCGTAGCATAGCATAGCATAGCATAGCATAGCATAGCATAGCATAGCATAGCATAGCATAGCATAGCATAGCATAGCATAGCATAGCAAAGCATAGCAAAGCATAGCATAGCATAGCATAGCATAGCATAGCATAGCATAGCATAGCATAGCATAGCATAGCATAGCATAGCATAGTAAAGCATAGCATAGCATAGCATAGCATAGCATAGCATAGCATAGCATAGCATATAGCATAGCATAGCATAGCATAGCATAGCATAGCATAGCATAGCATAGCATAGCATAGCATAGCAAAGCATAGCAAAGCATAGCAAAGCAAAGCATAGCAAAGCATAGCATAGCATAGCATAGCATAGCATAGCATAGCATAGCATAACAAAACATAGCAAAGCATAGCATAGCAAAGCATAGCAAAGCATAGCATAGCATAGCATAGCATAGCAAAGCATAGCATAGCAAAGCATAGCAAAGCATAGCAAAGCATAGCAAAGCATAGCAAAGCATAGCAAAGCATAGCAAAGCAAAACATAGAAAAGCATAGCAAAGCATAGCAAAGCATAGCAAAGCATAGCATAGCAAAGCATAGCATAGCATAGCAAAGCATAGCAAAGCATAGCAAAGCATAGCAAAGCATAGCAAAGCATAGCAAAGCATAGCAAAGCATAGCAAAGCATAGCAAAGCATAGCAAAGCATAGCAAAGCATAGCAAAGCATAGCAAAGCATAGCAAAGCATAGCAAAGCATAGCAAAGCATAGCAAAGCATAGCAAAGCATAGCAAAGCATAGCAAAGCATAGCAAAGCATAGCAAAGCATAGCAAAGCATAGCAAAGCATAGCAAAGCATAGCAAAGCATAGCAAAGCATAGCAAAGCATAGCAAAGCATAGAAAAGCATAGCAAAGCATAGCAAAGCATAGCAAAGCATAGCAAAGCATAGCAAAGCATAGCAAAGCATAGCATAGCAAAGCATAGCAAAGCATAGCAAAGCATAGCAAAGCATAGCAAAGCATAGTAAAGCATAGCATTGCAAAAGATAGCATAGCAGAGAAAAACATAGACATATAGCATTCGACAGTAGTTTTTTTTTCTTTCTATAAGTAAGGTCAAATTAGAATAAAATTTATATTTCTATATGTTATCAACATAAAAGTTAAAACTAACAGCCTTGATATTAATGAATAAAATTTTAAGATCCACTGCACTTGTATAAAAAAATATATTCTTTTTATGTTGAATTTTATTTTGACTAAAGTTGTTTAATAAAACATAATTTATTCTATAACTCATATTACTATGTTGCATTTCATAAATATTAAATTTTACTGTTAATAATTACTGTACACAGGACCGTGATAAGATATTGGACCATTTAAATCCATAGCATGTTTTTCTCATCAGAATAATATTGCAAATTTAACGCGAGTTTTAAATGATAAACATTCTTATCGTGGTCGCGTGTACATTATAATCATAAGTTATGATTCATAACAAACCAATTTCGTAACAATTATATTATAATGACAAAAATTATTGCAAAAATTCAATAATTATTTTTTTTTACATTCTTATCACTAGATATGGGCAAGAAAAAGATTAATAGCATAATTTAAAAAATGGCAATTAAATTTTTTGCATATATGACAATTAACCAATTACCTCCATTTTATCGTGTGTCTTTAATTTAGATTTAAAAAACATCATATTACCTTTTTGTTGTTGTTATAGGAAATTTTACAACTTTTATTAAAAATATTTTAATTTTCCTTTATTTACAGTTTACCGTACCTTCTTTAGCAGTAGAATGTAAGTATTTTAAAAATATTTTACTTTTTTTGATAACCTGTATCATCTATAAATTTTATAAAATGTATGATACATTTACGTAAGTATAGTAATGAGATTGTAATTTATTGCGACTGACATTAACTGAGAATCCTCGATTAAATATAGTATGGAGCCCTGTAATAAATAAGAGTCAGAAACATACAGGGATGAACTATATATTCACTGTTGTTATTTGGCTTTAAAAAGAGAAGAGCACACTCCATTCAAGTGTTTTTCAAAATAAACTCTCCCCACTCCCCGAAAAAAATGTAAATTACTTAAAGACCCCTTGCACATCCTTGCGCTTTGTTACTATGTTTGTGGTGCCTAATACATTGTACAGCATAGGGGAAACATAATATCTATTAATTTTTCAAATAAAAAGAGTTTATGAACGAATTTTTCTCATATTTTTCGAGCTCATTTGGAGCTAGAAATTAGGCTTTGATTGAAGTTTGAAGCTTTGCTATTAAAACAAATGAAGTTTTTCCTATGCTGGCCTATGTATTCCTGACCAACAAAATGGTGGCTCTTAAATATGAGTGCAACCGGTCTATACGTGACACAGAATGTGGGAGAAAAATTTCCCTATTCCTTTAATTGAAGCACTGGTAAAGTTGTAAATAACTGTTATACTTGGGTTATAGACATTTATTGTTATAATTTAAAGAATTGATCTTCTATTAGAAAAAAATACACTAGAATACCAAACTTCCATTTTTATAACATCACATCATCATTATTCAGTTTCTGATTTGAATTTGAATTCTTTATATTGTATGAAAAACATTTATTATTAGGGACCGTTTTTTCAGTTGCAAATGTCTGCTTGCGCCTGCAAGTTTGGTTGCTACTCGTACCGCACAAATATTTATTAAATATTTATAAATTTTGGTTCATTCCAGGTATTTTGAGTTAAATTACAGGTATATAGGAAATATTTTACAAATTGATATTGTGCAGCAGGAAAAGTAACTGCTGTTTTTGTAGGTGCAAGCAGACATTTTCAACTAAAAATCCAGTCCCTATTTATTATAACAATTCACAACAGCTTATAAATAACTTTTATTTTTCACTGCAGCTTCAGAAGAAATAAACTTGGAAAATCGTGCTGTAGTTAACATTAATGGCAGTATTTACTTCATTGGTTCAATTGAAGTAAGTAATGTATTTAAATTCTTAAAGAGAAAGTTTAGTGGTTAGTGCTTCTTCAATGTTAGATAATGAGAAGAACTGTTCATAAACTTACATATATGATGACCTAAAGACCTTACGTAGCACCGCAAACTCGTGATCATCCTGCGAGATATGCAACCCGTCCTGTATCTTTTACGTCATAGTTACGGCTTTACTATGGAAAATGTTGTAGCGAGTTGCATATCGCGCAAGTTTGCGGGGCTACCATGGGGCTTCGGAAGGGATTTGGTTCATCATATGTGAGTCAATAAACAGTTCATCTCATTATCTAACATTGAAAAAGCCGTGTTGTAACCCCTGAACTTACTCTTTAATATAAGTTTTTTGGTCGGTTTTGAAACAGTAATATATATATATATATATATATATATATATATATATATATATATATATATATATATATATATATATATATATATATATATATATCGTTTTACAACTTCAAATTGAGAAAATGTATATTGTTTTTGCATAATTATATTTTTTTTTATAAAATAAATGTGAAATACATTTAGTAAATTAGAATTTAAGCCTATAGTTTAATTAATATATTTTCAATACAATAAAAACCTAATCATATTGTGATTTTTGCATGTTTCAGGTTACTTATGATGAAGCCATCAGATCATGTAATGATCTAGGAATGAAATTAATTTCAATTCAAAATGCAGGGAAACAGAACGATATTGCAAATTACCTTGATAATAATAATGGTATACCATACCTGCAGCTTAAGATATTAATATAGTTTTAATAAATATAAGGCAAAAGAGAGAGAGAGAGAGAGAGAGAGAGAGAGAGAGAGACAGACAGGCAGACAGAGACAGAGACAGAGACAGAGACAGAGACAGAGACAGAGACAGAGACAGAGACAGAGACAGAGACAGAGACAGAGACAGAGACAGAGACAGAGACAGAGACAGAGACAGAGACAGAGACAGAGACAGAGACAGAGAAAATAACAAGCAATTTAAAATTTTTTAAATCAGCCAATAATGAGGATGTTTCTATAAAATTAAGACCCTGTTTTAAGCACATTTTTAGAAAGAGTATAAATACGAGTAGTATATTCAATTCAAGTCAATATTTGCCTTTATTAATTACATTTTAGCAATTAATTCCCCTCTAAAAAGTGCCTACCACGCACCTTAGAAGACCCTTGCGTTTGTGTTCTGCAAATTTTAAAGCGCGAATTTCAAAATTAACGTTAATTTAGAACATATTTTGAAATTCGCACTTGAAATTTGCAAAAGACGAACGCAAGGGTCTTCTAGGGGGCGTGGTAGGCACTTTTTAGCGGGGAATTAATCGCTTAAATGTAATTAGTGAAGGTAAATATTGACTTCAATGGAATCTACTATTTATACTCTTTCTAAAAATGTGCTTAACACAGGGTCTTAACTTTATTGAAACTTCCTCAATTGAAGTTAACTATTTTTTTATATAGATTATTTTGCAACTACATTCTGGACAAGTGGTTTCCGTTACTATGGCGACGTTTACATGTGGTCAGGTACCGGGCAAAGATTTAAATATACTAACTGGTATACTGGCTATCCCAGTGAACCACCTGCAGTTACAGATGTAGCAATGGTCATAGGCAATTGGTATTTTAATAGGCAATGGTATGACCTACCTTGTGAAAATCAAAATCGTATAATTTGTGAAGAAATTAATAAAATTAACTAAGTAAAAAATTATAAAATATATTATATTTACTAGTAACCCATATAGAACTGCTTTTAGATACTTTCCATTAAAATTTGTTCAAAGTATAATTTGTTTGTGACTTTGTGCTGTTCTGAACATTATAATTAAGTTAAGGCAGGAAATTAGGTACTGCGGGATTTGACTAAAAAAAATGTAAAGAAAGGAAAATCTGCAATTTAGCACAGTGATGCATGGTAACAGTATATGGTAACTTTAAAAATTCAAAAAACTTGGGGGTCACCATGCTAGATTTTAAATAATGATTTTTTTAAGTGTTAGTCCCATAAGAGCCCATGTTAATTTCAATAACAATTTTTCTCTCTTATTTGATGGTTATTTGTATTGTGTTCTGAAAATTTTATCATACTGTAGTAGGTATATTAGCTGTTACTATATTAAGTTTTAAATGGCATTATAAAGCTTTTAAGTTTTCATTTTAGATTTTGAAATACTAGCCACCTATATACAACCCATTTTTGTTTGATGGGACATAAGCAACAAAAAATAATAATAAATTTAGAAAAAAAAAATCAATATTTCAAAAATACTTTTACGTCCACTTAGGCCATCATATACGGTGTCCCAGTAAATTTAGCTGTAACTTTAGCTGTTCGACAGGGTGTATGATGTTTGTACCAAAATTTTTTTTTTTCGTTCTTATAGAAAATAACTTATATATAATGATAACACAATAAAAATATATATAATGAGGTCTAAATCAGTCCAGCTTACTAGGGTTAATATTTGCAGGAAATTAGTGTAAAAAATTGCATTCCTTGTAAATATTACATAGGATTATATAGTAGGTGAACATTGATATCATCAACCAGTTTTTAAATAAATATTAATGTTCATTATGTATAAATATCTGATTAAAAAGATTTCATACTTAAATATTTTTTTAATGTCAAAAAAAATGAATGCGCACAGATGACAGGAATTGTATTAGGAAGTTAACTTTGAATAATATAATAAATAATTTTATATAAATCAAGAAACAAATAAATGGCATGGCATGTGCGCTTTCTTTCTTTCTTTCTTTCTTTTTTTTTTTTTTTTTTTTTTTTTTTTTCTTCCTGTTCTTACAAATCTTACGGCATTACCTATGTTATGCAATTAAATGTTCCTATAAAAATTATGCTACTTTTTTTTTCAATTTAAGTGTGAATATTTTATCTTTACACTTATATATATTATACATATATATATATATATATATATATATATATATATATATATATATATATATATATATATATATATATATATATATATATATATATATATATATATATATATATATATCAGCAAAACTTCTAAATAACGTTTGGATAACGTTTCTATAAAAAAAATTGTATACAATAATACAATCATCATTTAGAAAAATTGAAAACATTTACAACAGGTTTTTCCTAATAACTTTTATTTCACAAACCGTTAAAAAATAACTCATGATAAGATCATAATAAGAAAGTTAATTAGTCGTGAAATTAACTAATCAAATAATATGGAATTTATGGTATATTTTTTGGGGTTTTAATTTTTTAAAGTTAAATTTATTGTTAAGTAAACCTGGTGTGTCTTAAACGATTAAAACCCATTATTTGATATGATGATATGATATATTATACTCAATGAGTATAGATTCCATTTTAACTTATCGCTAAAAAAATAAATAGACAGATAAAAATCATCATAACAGTTCATACCATTTCAAATTTCCAGAAGATATGACGAGAGAGAGAGAGAGAGAGAGAGATTACATCTTATAAATTGAGACATGATAATCAAAGTTTAATTTAATCTAAATTTTACTATTGTCATGAAGACTGTACTATTTATAGTGTGTTTAAGTTTTTGCACAGTAAGTATTAATATAACATACAATATAATATAGTTAATTAATATAGAAAAGCATGGCATTATATAGCTAATAATTGCATGGCATAGCATATAATCGAACATGATATAGCACAGCATATATAGTACATCATTTCATAGCAAAATATTATAGAATAGGATATAGCATAGCAAAGGAAAACAAACTAAATCGAAGCATACTGTATAGCATTAAAACTAGTTTTTTTTTCCAGTTTTAGTAAAATGTAATAACGTTGATTTTTCTATATTATTATTATATTATATGTATTGATAAACACTCTAATAATAACGAATAAAATTTTAATATTATCCACTAATATACAATATATATATATATATAATATATATATATATATATATATATATATATATATATATATATATATATATATATATATATATATATATATATATATATATATATATATGGGTTAATTTAGTTTCTTAAAAATTGTTCATTAAAATACAGTTACTGCTACACCTAATAATAAATATTTAGTATTGCATAAATATTACATTTTACTGTGAGTATACTGTACTGTGCACTGTATAGTTCATACAAAAAGACAATTTTGCAATCCCCCCCCCCCCCCCCCAATAATTACAAAAAAATGGAGCAAAAGTATCTACAGTATATTTTTCTTTTCTCACACAAGGGAAATTAAAAGTTTACAATACTAATAAATAAAATTGCAGAACAACGTAATATGTAATTACCCTATGTATCCTTTTTACATAAAATATCAGATTTGTCTGTTATTACAATTTATACATTAATATTGCAATACTTACATTTTAAAATTTTTTTTGTCTCATAATAAAATATAAAAAACAAAAAATATATATATTCTTTACATTGGGTTGGGTAAAAACTACAACTTTTCATAAATTTATCTTAAATTTTGCTTTTGTTTTTCAGTTTTCAGTGCATGCATTGGCAGCAACATGTAAGAAGTTTTTTTTTTCATAGATTATACAAATAATAGTATTTTTTGTATACTGTCCATGCCTAATTAGTAATTACTTAATCATTTAAATAACTTCTAATTTCAGCTATAGATTTACTACATATTTAAAGTAAAAAGAACACTTCTTACTAATCCAATAATAGATTTTCTTTTAATTTATGAAGAACACAAATCATTACTACAAAATTTGCACTTTCTTTTTCTTAAATTATATAACATTGGTTCTAGTTTTTTTTTTTTTTTTTTTTTTTTGTTTTTTTGCTAAAAATAATCTAAGAAAAAAAAAAAACTAAAAAATAACAACTTTTCATTATTAAATTATTATTTTGCAGCTTCGGCAGAAAACTATGAATGGAAATCAGATGATCGTGAGTTAGTCAACTTAAATGGCAGAAAATATGCCATCAGCTCCATTGACGTAAGTTTTTTTTTTGTTATATATATTACAATAAAATATAAAAATTAAAGATCATTTTGCACACAACAGTTTATAGAGTTTATACCTTCTTGATGGTTGATATATATATCGTCGTGGCCGCGCCGAAAGGGCATACTTGCATTTGGCTACTTTTACGCAAAGGGTGTACCTGCATTTGGCTACTTTCACGCAAAGGGCATACTTGCATTTGGCTAATTTCAATGCTGCGCGCGCATCCGCCATAAGCTTAACATGTAAAACCGAGTGCGAGTACGCCCTTTTCTGTACTGCACGAAAATGCAAGCACGCCCTTTGTTGTACTGGACAAAAATGCAAGTACGCCTTTTGTAAGACGACCTTAAAATGCAAGTACGGCCTTTAGGCGCGGCCACGACGATATATATATACACAGTATTTAATATATATATATATATATATATATATATATATATATATATATATATATATATATATATATATATATATATATATATATATATATATATATACACACACACACACACACATAAATATACATATTAGACCAATGGCATAGTCCATGATTGTAAGATATTAAGTTATTGACTTAAGAATTTTGTAAACATTCAATTCAAAACGTTTTTATTTGATGGCGAAGGTTAAAGCAAAAATGCCTTTTTTATCCTTAACCATTTAAGGTTGATACATAGTTTGTACAAATATTTCAGTTTACAATATTAATTATTACATTTAATTTTTTTATTTTTTATTGATAAAAAGTTGATAAAAAAACTTTTTTTATTATTACAATTTTATTTATATATAATATAATTAGTTCTAGGAAAATAATAATTTGAAATACAATATTTATTTTTAATTAATATGTAATTTAACATATAAAAGGCCAAAAATATTTTTTACTATCTATGTAAATATTAAAAAAATAATTTTTATAGGTGAACTATGACGAAGCTTTACTTTTGTGTACTGATTTTGGAATGAAGTTGTTGTCCATCCAAAGTGCTGAGAAACAACAATACATCGCAGATTATCTGGACAACAATGGTAAATATAACAATGAGTGAGAGAAAGAGAGAGAGAGAGAATCAAAAAAATATATGAGCAATTCCTTTATATTTCTGCGTCCATTATAATATAAGAACTTTATGAAATTATTAATTTGGACAGTGTCTTGGTAATGCTACTTTTTATTGTTTCAAGTATGATATTGATAATAATCACTATCTGCTTTCGTATATTATATTTTACATTTTGTATAGAATGCATAATATATTATACGCTTTACCACAGCACATACAAATTTAATATAATTATTCTGACTTAAGAAAGTACTTGTCCGTTTGAGTGACTTTAGTTAGACTTGGTAGGAGCATATATAATGGGAGGCTAGACGAACCAAATTAATTATTGTCAAGGAGTGGTGCGTGCTGTATAGCCAAAACATACCGTATTGATAATGTTTAGTAATCGAGGTTGTTATTTGATTATTTGTGCGCTTTGATTTAATAATAATTAATAAGTAATGGTTACTTTTGCAATAATTAATAGTTTTGTGTCACAATTTGTTGTGATTTTAAGTATCAACATTTTAAGTATAAGAAGGGTTCGGTTTTACCCTCATACTAGGCTGATAATTCTTGAACTACTGAACACGTTATATAGAGGTGGTGAGCTACACACGAGATATAGTCTCTCACACCGAGACGTTACGTACTGCAAGCACCACACCTTGATAATATGATTAAAAAAAAAATGGCTTTGTTATTGTTTAAGATAAATGCCTTCAAATTCAAATTCAAAATATATTTATTCATTTCTTTTATATCCTACAATTACAATATACAACAATGCATATCGGCTTAGGTTATTGTATCAGTTGATACAATTAGAAATGATAGTCAAAAATTACTCAAATATAACACAAACAATATAATACAAACATATTTGTACATAGAGAAAATTTATTTAAATTTGATTATTTTAAAAACGCATATAAATGCATTGTTTATACATGGTCTTTGATAAATTCATCAATAGAATAATATTGCTTGTTTAAAAGTAGCGTTTTCAATGATTATTTAAAACAAAATAGGGTCTTCCATTTCTCTTTTAAGAAATCTAGAATGTCAACATTTTGCATGATTAAATATTTCTAATCAATTTACTTTCATCATTGAATGATACGTGATAACTTTCTTTTTGTAAGCAATGGACAATAATTATTGCACCTGCTTGTCACAACTATATACCGTGAAAAATAATAGGTAGCACAGAATAAACAAAAACATTGCATTTAATATAAGATAAAGTATAAATAAAGATATATATTATTTAAGGAAGAGGGTGACCGACTTGGACCGGAAATCGTTAAAAGAGCAACTATAATATTTTCACAATAATTATTTATACATTATTTATTTCCAGCAAAATAAACACTATAATTTTCAAATAAATTCGATTAAATTTAAAATATATTTTTTGATTCTTAAAAAAAATATTTAAAAATGTTTTCAATTAAAAAAAAATCTTATTTGACTTAAATTTTCCACTAAAATTTAAATTTCCACATTTGCATGTAATCTTTAAAATGGAATAACTTTGATCATGTTTTCACATGTTTGACGTAGCTAAATTTTTAAAGAAACATTTCTTCTTTGCTTTGTAATAACATTATAATTCAAATCCGTCTAGTTTGCGAGATATCAGTCGGTAACCTAATTTTCTAAAGAATACTTTAATTAAACAAATTTATGTGAAATTCCATTTTAAAAAAATACATCAAGAAGAAGCCACTGGTCTAACCTTTATTACATTGCTCTGATGTCATTGCAAAATATTACTTTTACTTTCTATAAACTTGGTTAGCCTATTAAAATAGGTTTAGAATACTTAAAAATTTTAAACAATGAAAACGTCCGCTAAATTAAAGTAACTCATCATAATTGTCTATTTGTATAATAATTCAATAAGAAAATTTTGTATACTTTATTTCTATATTACTGTAGCATTATGTTAAAGGCATAAACAACATGAATGAAAACATAATCATTTATATCACAAAACACATGATGGGACTTACATAAATAACTTTAATTTGTCTCAAAACCCAACTGTAGCTCAATTCAATTCAAAATAGGCTTTATTGTATAAAAAACACATTACATCAAATACATGTTTGGGTTTAAGTCATACGACTCTGTAACCAATTCAGCCAAAGGGGAAAATACATATGATACTATAATATAATTATTATAACCTTTTTTTTTTTTTTTTTTTTTTTTTTTTTATCAATAAATATAAAAGTATAAAAACATATATGTTAAACAAAATAAAAGGATGTTTTGTCATCTCTGCAAGACATACATATGTTACTAGAATAAAACTATCATTATAATAAATGAATATAAAGTAAATTAAAAATACTAAAACAATATTAAATATATAGATATATTGAAACTTTATGTAACTAAAACTATTATTAACACATATTATATATTTATAACTGTAGTTTTGAAAGTGCTGACGAGCGTGCAATCCGTAGCAGTGATCAGAAAATTTCGATTTATGCAACCCGTACAACATTTTTTTTTACTAATTTTTGCATGTTTCTGACGTCAGAAACATGAATAGTCACGCAAATTGCATACTTAACAGTATTTTCATGCTCTCATGTGGGGCTACATTTACATTCTGGTAAAAATTATCATCAGTTTTGTAGATTCCATTTTGTGTTTAATAATTAAAAAGAACATGTTGTTTTATGTTTTCTTTGACTTTAAATAAATATAACTTCTTAAAATTTAATTTAATTTTCAGGTCATGCAGATAAGAAATTTTGGACGTCTGGAATTAAAACTAGTGCTACAACTTTCATATGGTCAAGTTGTGGACAAATATCATACTATACTAACTGGGCAGCTGAAGAACCAGATGAAACTATTTATACTAAAGATATATGTGTTCTAATAGACAATGCTACAGCGGAAAGAAAATGGGTTGATGATGCTTGTCAATTAGAATATTACTTCATTTGTGAAGAAAAGGATAAATTTGACTAATAAAAAAATGTTATCAATGAATGTTATTATTTTTTAAATAGTAACCATTCCTACAACAAAACTTTACGATATTCTCTGTTTTATCATAAGGTGGTACATCATAGTTCTTAAAAAATAGACCAGAAAAAAAACATAAGCATTTATATCACAAGACACTTAATGGGACTCTCATAAATAACTTTACTTTGTCTCAAAACCCAACTGTAGCTCCGTAGCAGTGATCAGAAAATTTTGATTTTTGCAACCCGCACACCAATTTTTTTTTTTATGTTCGTATGTTTCTGACGTCAGATACATGAATAGTGACACAAATTGCATACTTTACAGTATTTTCACGCTCTCTCGTGGGGCTACATTAACATTCTGGTAAAAATTGTCAACAGTTTTGAAGATTCCATTTCGTGTTTATTCATTAAAAAGCGCATGTTGTTTTATGTTGTCTATATGGCTTTAATTATAGAAGATATAAGGTTTTATTACTATAGATATATATTTACAGATTATTGAAGTAGCCAAAAAATAACACCAATTCATAAAACATTACAATGGCTTTTATATACTATTATTATATTAAAATAGCTTGGAATGTACGCTTTATTGAAAAAAAAAAAAACGTAGCAATACTCGAATTTGCAAATTTTCCATGTCTAGATATGAAACAATGAATCATAAAAAGTATATTATAAATTGTTTATACAATAAAAAATTTCCCTAATGATTATTCAACATTTTATCTATACACATTAAATGAAAAGATCATCAAAAGTTTTCAATTTTAATCAGATTAGATTTGTATTAAAAAAAATGGATGTCATTCAGTAAATTTTAAAACTTTCAACATAAGGTTTTTCATCACCTTTATTTAATGTCATTCAAAATATGAAGTAAAAAAGAAACATGATACGATCATATTATGGAAATTCATTTAATTGAGAAACAATTAAACAAGCAAGTAAGATGAAATGTTATATAAAATATAATTTTTTAACTAAATTATTATTATAGCATTAGAGTATGAACTTTTTTTTTTTTTTTTTTTTTTTAATAATACAAAAAATATTTATTTATTTTATTAATATGTTTTTATATAAATATTTATCCTCTTCAGTCCCGGACACTTTTAAACAATATTTCACTGTCGTAAATTTTAACCACGTTTTTGTGCGGCTCTCAGAATGACAAAAATATGTCTCTTTTGTATTTTTTTTTTTTTTTTTTTTTTTTTGCTTTTTCTTACTTTCACGGACCCCCTAACCACTCAAATAGCTAAAAATAGCTCTAAAAAACGTGAAATTTTACTGGCTTTTTTTCTGGCACAATTCACATATTTTTATCTCTATTTTTTTTATTTTTTTTATTTTTTTTTTCGATTGTTTAAATATTTTTTGTCAAGTTTTTTGATGTACAACTCATTGTATATTGGGAGTTGGGACAGAAGAGGATAGAATGAGTAGTTCATATTTTATCTATTTTCTTTACAAATCAGTAAAAATAAAAATCATCATAACATTTCAAATTTATATAAGATAAAGGGAGAGAGATAGGGGGAAGAGATATTTTAGATCTTATAAATTGCTGCTATATTATAATATATTTTATTTGATCTAAATTTAAAATCAAGTCGCTATGAAATCTGTACTATTTTTTGTGTGTTTAAGTGGCTGCATAGTAAGTATTATTATATATTGTAATGTAGCAAAGCATAAATAAGTATCATAGCTTTAAAAGGAAATAATGTTATTAGTTTAATTTAATTAGGTAAATATTTATATTTTTTTCAATGTAAAAGTCAATGATAAAATCTAAAAAAATATTACGAATAAAAATCCAAATCAACGCGAGCAAAAACTAAAATAAAAAATATATTTAGTTTTTTTTTTTTTTTTGAAAACTTTCATATTAAAACATCATTTATACTATACCTTATAATAATTAATAACTATGCTGAAATACATAAATATTATAATGAACTTTTAAAATAATCTGTGCAACATAATTTTTATTTACCTAATTTTGCAACAATTATATTATAATTACAAAAATTTCAGTAAATTTTACATACTTTACTCTTTCCCTACAAAGGGAACAAAAAGTGTTATGGTATGAATAAAAAAGGGCAAATTTTGGATGAAAAAAAACAAACGTTTTTGTATATTATATACAATTGTTATATCTCGTTACTTTACATTATGAAATATCAGATGTTACTATCATTATAACTTATATTTATATTGCAGTACCTTCATTTTATTTATTAGTTATCTTAAATTTAAACTTCCAAAATAATATATTATAATTTTGTTATGGCAGGAAAACAACAAGTTTTAATAAAATATATTTTAAATTCTCTTTTTATTTTCAGATTAACGTACTTTCTTTGGCACTAGGTGGTAAGTATTTTGAATTATTTTCACTGTTTGAGATTAGCTCATCCATACATTTGATATACTGTATTATATATTTGAATATAGTAATGAGGGTGTCATTTGCGACTGTTATTTAACAACAAACCGTTTATCAGGTATTGAGTTCCTTAAAAAAAAAAAAATAATAATTACATAAAGGGTGAGATTAGCTCCTCTCTGGTGCCTTAATTGTCTTTGCAAATATAAGGGGTAAATTTCAATGAAGCGTGGTTGAGAATATACCCCCCTCCGTCCAATCCACATAAAAAGAACGAAAACCACGTGACAGTAAAAGTAGAAGAAAATTTCCACATTATCCCAATCACTTTAACTAAAGCACTGGCTAACGTCCAGAGTGACCTTTTTAACTCAGGTTAGACCTTTACTATTACAACGTTATAGGTAAAACTTCTACGAAAAAAAAGTAACTAATGAGAGTAATGAGTAATGACTTAATTACAATAATTAGACTTTTTTACAATCAATTTGTTACATTGTTATATATATTATATTATATTTTATATATATATATATATATATATATATATATATATATATATATATATATATATTTATATATATATATGTATATATATATATATAATAATATATATATATATATATATATATATATATATATATATATATATATATATATATATATATATATATATATATATATATATATATGTGTGTGTGTGTGTGTGTGTGTGTGTGTGTGTGTGTGTGTGTGTGTGTGTGTGTGTGTGTGTGTGTGTGTGTGTGTGTGTGTGTGTTCAATGTTTATTAAGATGTAAAGAGCTAAATATTTACCGCTGAAGAAATTACGTTTATACACTAACGAGTTACTATTCCTACTTTTTTCAATAGTTATTGGTTTGTACTGAATGGTTACATCTATGTAACTAAATAATTTCTTAAATTTATGTTCTTCGTGTACACAATACAATAATCAGTTATATATGTATTATGCTAAATTTTAGTTAAACATCACGCGTTTCTTTACTGTTTTAAATTTGTCTTTTTAATATTATATATTATGAAAAAAAAATCAACATAACGAGTGACAACAGTTTTTAATTGACTTATATTTTTAGCAGCAGACACAGAACAAATAAAATTGGAGAATCGTGAAGTAGTTAACATAAATGGCAGTTTTTACTTCTTGAGTAATATCCTAGTAAGTTTAATAATTACTTTAACTATAACTAATTTGTGGTATAGGTTAACAAAGTAGATATATATTTCTTTGAAGGTATGCAGTACTGTACTTCTGAATATATAAAATTGTCAGTATTGACCTTAAATTACAATTTTGCATTTAGTGATTTAAATTGCAGAATACAATGGAGCTTATCGGCATAACGCGCGGTGAGAGGCGGGGAAAGCTAAGGGTCCCCTAATTTAACATTGCTCTTATAGTGGAAAACAATTTTTTCGGAGAAATTTAAATGAGAAATACTAAACATACTTTTACGTGTTTTAAGCCTATAGAAATTTTTTAAGAATTTTTTAAATCAATAATTCGAATGGAGTTTCAAATTTGAATATATTCGTTCAAGGTACAACGTAAAATAATGAAAAATGTATCTTCTTTTTGCATAACAGGATAATTTTGTTGTTTTTTTTAATCAACATCAAATGCATTTAGTGATTAGTGAATTAAAATTTGAACCATATATAATCAAATAATTTTTTTAATACAATAAAAATCTTGTTGTATGTTGTAACTTTTTTGTGTTTTAGGTTAACTATGATGAAGCAGCCTTAACATGTAATGATCTAGGAATGAAACTACTTTCAATTCAAAGTGAAGAGAAGCAGAACAATATTGCAAATTACCTTGATAGTAATAGTGGTACGTTCACTTTTGATATTAGGTGGTAGTATAATTCTTATAAATAGTAAAAAAAATAATAAAATAAAAAAAAAGTATATAAAAAAACTATTTTTTTTTTAATTCAGCCAATCATTATTATAATACTGTTGAATAATTAAACATTTGGAAATAAAGGATAATGCCACCCCAATAAGGTGGCTGGGCTGGACGGTAAATGCATTTCTTCGCCTTCTTATCCGTAAGATTCAAAATGCATGGTGTGTGTTGTAACGGTAGGGATCCATGCTTTACTCCTTATTTCTTTCTCCTACTCGAATTGTATGCTTATCTCCTCGCACCTCTCTCTCTCTCTCTCTCTCTCTCTCTCTCTCTGTTATCACTTCTTTTTCAGCAAACATATCATATAGCAAGTTCAAGGGCAACGAGAGAGAAGTATTGAGTAAATGTGGAGGTATCTGGTCAACTGGACACACTTACACTGTATTTTGGTGTTAGCTATTAAAAGCGTAGAACACCTTGAACAAAAAAGTTGCGTAATATCCTAACAAACCTGAAAATCAACATTGATTTGGCCGGAGTCATTGATTTCTAATTTATTTTCCATACACAAAATGCCGCTGCCGGTCACTGACGTCACAGCTCGCCCGGTTTACTTGCGCGTAGACCAGGTGAGTTGTGACGTCAGTGACCGGCAGCGGCATTTTGTGAATGGAAAATAAATTAGAAATCAATGACTCCCTCCAAATCAACGAGGATTTTCAGGTTTGTTAGGATATTACGCAACTTTTTTGTTCAAGATGTTCTACGCCTTTAAGCTAATAAGAATGTAGAGAAATGCAATTACCGTCCAGCCACTTCATTGTGGCGACATAATTGTTTAATAATAATAATAATTAACGGCTTTTTATTGGGAGAAATCAGGCGTACAACCTCTCAATTTAACCCAACTGTTTAACAGTACAGTCAAAATTATTTATTACCAAATTCTTGTTCTTTAGCAGTAGATCATGGTCCTTATTTTATTATTTTCTTTACAGATTATTCTCTTAATGCATACTGGACAAGTGGGTTCCGTTACTATGGCGACAATCATATGTGGTCAGGTACTGGTACAAAATTTGAGTATACCAACTGGTATACTACGCATCCTAATATACCACCTACCACTATCGATGTAGCCACAGTACTAGGGACTTCGATCTTTGATAGGCAATGGACTGACCAGCCTTGTGATGGTCGAAACAATTTTATTTGTGAGGAAATTAATAAAACTAACTAATAAAAATATATTTACGATATAGTTTTGTTTTTTTAACTTTTCTCGACCAAAATACTTCTTTTCGAAATTTTTTTATTATTTCTCTATAGAAAATGGTATGATCCATCATGCGAGTTTTCCATCGATTTTATATTTTATTTGTAAAGAAAACAATACTAATAAAAATATATAACTAACATAATACTTTACAACACTGTTATATTGTAAATTTATACTTGAGTGCTGCTTAGGATCTTTCTATGTGACATAAACTATAGATAGTCTTATAATAAAAAAAAATGTAGTATTTGTAAAAAATTAATTTTGTTATAGTTTAAAGTTGATATTTGAACCATTTTTTTATACAAAAAAAAAA
This sequence comes from Ecdyonurus torrentis, assembly GCA_949318235.1. Classification (NCBI taxonomy): domain Eukaryota; kingdom Metazoa; phylum Arthropoda; class Insecta; order Ephemeroptera; family Heptageniidae; genus Ecdyonurus; species Ecdyonurus torrentis. Next base: position 4,028,054 of record OX439137.1, on the reverse strand, counting down.
GAACATCAATTTAAAATATCGATGCTTCCGCGTCAAAAGAGAGAATCTGCACTGTTCGCAGCGCTGGTGGAAAGTGCAGATACTCTGTTCGCCGCGCTGGTGGAAAGTACAGATGCTCTCTGTTGACGCGGAAGCATCGATATGTAAACATTAAGTTTATCCTTTTTTTTTTTTTTTTTTTTTTTTAATTACAAAAAAAAAAAAAAAAAAAAAAAAAAAAAAAAAAAAAAAAAAAAAAATGCAGACGCACAGTTAACAGGAAAATTATATTAGAATCATTTTATTAAGAAATAAGTTTGTTATATAAATGAAGAAACAAGTACATGACATCGAATAATTTTCTTTTGTAAATTATGCTATAGAATTTCTGTAAAGTTCAAACTTCTTGTGTCTATTATAAATTAAATTATGATACTCTTTTTTTTAATAATTTTTGTTCCAAATTGAGTTGTTAACATTCTATCTGTTATAATTTTAATTTGTAAAAGACATCAAACCTCTAAAATTTCATAAGATTATTACGACAAGATAAACAATGATAAGATGTAATGATATAAATATTAATGTTTAAATAATACAATAAAAAGTTTGTATAATAAGCATAATGAAATCCAATGACTATTTTATTACTTATTATGCATATACTTTAATTTTAATGTATACTCGACTCAAAAATCCTCAGTCGATTTAAAACGGGCATGTTTAAAGTATCGCCCATTGTCACATTTGAGGAGAAGGGGGGCGGCTGGGCGATACCGTAAAAGGTCGAACGGCAGGTAACTCAGGTTTTTTGAGTCGAGTATAAGTGCATTTGTGTGTTATTTTTAGTTTAATTGTAGTTGTAATTCATTGATTACATGTACTTACAATGAGTGTGTACCGTCATAGTATTGGCCGTAAGCATAATTTTGCTTAATCATAAGGATTACTGTGTAAACTCATTTTTCTTATAAGATCAATAATGATTTATTTTATAATGTTCATATATACATGGAATGAGTATGTAGTTAAAGTTAATATTGTATCCAATCACTTTAGGCATAAGTAAAAATTATCAAAAAATTTCAAATTTTCAAAAGATAAAACAAAAGAGAGAGAGAGAGAGAGAGAGAGAGAGAGATTAAATCTTATAAATTGAGGCCTTATAATCGAAGTTTAATTTAATCTAAAGTTTTTCTACTGCTATGAAGACTGTACTAATTTGTGTGTGTATAAGTTTTTGCACAGTGAGTATTTATATAGCATAGCATAGCATAGCAAAGCATAGCATAGCATAGCATAGCATAGCATAGCATAGCATAGCATAGCATAGCATAGCATAGCATAGCATAGCATAGCATAGCATAGCATAGCATAGCATAGCATAGCATTGCATAGCATAGCATAGCATAGCATTGCATAGCATAGCATAGCATAGCATAGCATAGCATAGCATAGCATAGCATAGCATAGCATAGCATAGCATAGCATAGCATAGCAAAGCATAGCATTGCATAGCATAGCATAGCATAGCATAGCATAGCATAGCATAGCATATCATAGCATAGCATAGCATAGCATTGCATAGCATAGCATAGCATAGCATAACATAGCATAGCATAGCATAGCATAGCATAGCATAGCATAGCATAGCACAGCATAGCATAGCATAGCATAGCATAGCATAGCATAGCATAGCATAGCATAGCAAAGCATAGCATTGCATAGCATAGCATAGCATAGCATATAGCATAGCATAGCAGTGATTTTTTAGGGAAGGAAAAGCTTTAAAGGTCGATTAAAAGAGGAAATTTAAATTTTTGCATGATATCCCAAAGTTTATTATACAATCATTCCAACAAAAAATGAAATTGTATTGGCTTATGGCCATTCAATGCAATCAGTTGGAGATTTCATTTGCCGCAAAACTCTATCTAAATACATGTTATTCCCATATGCCAATAGAATTTCATTTTTTATTGGAATGACTGTACATTAATAGGCAATTGCCATTTATCCTTTCATATCCTTACATATGGATATGAAATAAGATATTTTTGTAATTATTCAAGCTTATATATTTATATCAAAGTATCTCTTATCATTTGTCTTTTATTTAAATTCACATACGTCTTTGTGTTATTGTTGGATTAAAAACTACAACATTTTATGTTAATTTTAAATTTAAACTTCTATTTTCCAGTTTGCAGTTCATGCTTTTGCAGCAAAATGTAAGTTGTTCTGATTATAGACCAATTTATAGTACTCGAAATTTATATTTTGTGCAGCTATAACAACAGGGTTGGATGAACTAGTTGGAGACTTGTTGACAATTTAGACCTACAGTGTTGGGTCGGTTAAGTCCACATTTGGGGGCGTAAAGAATAATAATAAGATTTCTTTATTGACCCAGGCAGTTGATAGTAACTTATTATGGTGTTACAACAAGCGTTGATCTTGTCAAACTATTTACAATAAATTATAATTATATATATATATATATATATATATATATATATATATATATATATATATATATATATATATATATATATATATATATATATATATATATATATATATATAGTATATATATAATACAATCGTACATTGTCAACAAAACATTAAAAAACAAAATATAGGATATACTGAGTGCAATAAAAATTAAAGTAATACAAATGTATAGTAAAATAGAGAAAATAAACAATATATTAATTAAAGGGGTTTAGCTTTCGTGTTACACCGTGTTATATAAGCAGTAAACTGACATTGAAAAGGAATTCGGCTCGACCGGGACTCGAACCCGGATCTTTGGTTTCCCAGACCACTGCGTTAACCATTACGCTACCGAGTCTCCTAGCGTAAGGAGACTCGGTAGCGTAATGGTTAACGCAGTGGTCTGGGAAACCAAAGATCCGGGTTCGAGTCCCGGTCGAGCCGAATTCCTTTTCAATGTCAGTTTACTGCTTATATAACACGGTGTAACACGAAAGCTAAACCCTTTCATTAAAACTTCCCGTGTAAAATAGGCGTTAAATTACAAACTCTCAATATATTAATTATTTAATATATTTTAAACAGTTTACAATATTGTAGATTTGAATGTGTAGTATGCATCAGAACATCAATATAATCAATTTTCAAATTGGGATCATAAAATTCACCTAATGTTTAATATTCTTTAAATATTAATATATTTTTAAACGACACAAAAATATACAAATACAGGGTAATGCTTTTCAAGGTGCTGAAAACCCAAGGTAACAGTCAGCATTTGCAAACCTATAGACTACAGTTGTAATGTTTATAATCAATCCGATCAATGAATGTCAAGTTTAGCATTTTCGTTATGTTCGTTTTATTAAACATATTGTAATTTTTATATGCATGGTGAAATATTTTCAAACTATAATAAATTTGTCATTATTTGCATTCATACAGATTTATTAAGATTTATAATAATGCAAATCTTTAAAGGAATAGACGAGAGAAAAACATGAGTATTTATATCACAAAACACTTGGTGGGATTTACATAAATAACATTAGTTTGTCTCTAAACCCAACAGTAGCCCCGTAGCAGTGATCAGAATATTGGATTATGCAACCCGCACAACATTTTCATACTAATTTTTGCATGTTTCTGACGTCATAAACATGAATTTTCACGCAAATTGCATACTTTACAGTTATTTCACGCTCTTTCGTGGGGCTACATTAACATTCTGGTAAAAATTGTCACCAGTTTTGAAGATCCCATTTTGTGTTTATTCCTTAAAAAGCACATGTTGTTTTATGTGGTCTATGGCTTTAAATATTGAACCTAAATTGTGAACCATGACATAATAAAGTACAATTCTTATTGTGCTAAATACCGCAACATTATTATTAATATATTTTATAGTACATTTTAATTTTTGACCAAGCACTTCTTTTTAATCATTTCTGGTAATTTATTAGTCTATTATACATAGTAGGGCATATTTTAGGAAATTCTGACTAATTGAAGGATTTTTAAATAATTTTATGAATCTAAAACTAAATTTTTTTATTATTGCTAGATACATATTAAAAAATAAATTTATTTACTAATCTATGGTGAATTTTTCATTAAAAAAATACTTACATTATAACACTGCCCGATTTGTTATCTTAAATATTTTTTATTGGTTCCAATTTTTTTTAAACAAATTCCTATACTTACAATAACTAAATTTTATCTCTAATTTCTTTTAATTAATGTTTATTGTTTTGCAGCATTGGCAGAAAAACATGAAATGAAATCAAGCACACGTGAGTTAGTGAATGTGAATGGCAGAGATTATCTCGTTAGCTCCGTTGCAGTAAGTTTTTTGTAATTACAAAAATTGTATAGAAAATTATATACATTGTATATAGTTTTGCACATATCAGCTTACATCTTTATGGTGGTCAATAAATGTAAATAATTGGCATTTAATGGTATTAAAATTGTTTACTCCATAAGAATCATATTGTGAATTAAAAGAAATTTTAGTTTTTCCCAATTATCAAAAAAACTTAAACTGTATATAACCTTTAAAACAATTAACATAGCTGTATTTCTCAGTTTTCAAGCTACAACTTCAAAAAATAAACTATGATATTATTAATTTCACTTAAGTCGAGATACACTGCTCTGTGCTATTTAAAAAAAATTAATAAAATCCTTTTGAAAGCGTGACACATAAATTGCGAGATAACATGAAGCGTATATAAAGTACAATTTTTCTTCGTTAGATTTAAGCTTCTTAAAAAAATATCAGTTCCAGCCCCAGATAAAATTCATTGAACAATTATATTTTGTTTGGTACCTGCATTTAAGATGATTTATATATTATATATATATTTTTCAATTCAAATTATTAAAATCTATTTTGAGGAAAATATTTTTATTGTTTATTTAATGTATTGAATTCATTAAGAAGATTAGTACGTTTTACTGGGTATGCAATTGTGTTGAAAGAAATTTTTTAGAAATATAGTTTTTACTCATATCATATGATGAGAATAATGGTGTATTAGTTTGTTCTGTAAAGTATATTGAATATCAATAACAGTGATTGGCTGACCAAAAAAAAAAAAAAAAAGACACATTCATTGGTTGATCTTGTTTTTTGAGCCGATAAAAATGAGTCGCATGTTGAGCATGGAACTTTTTGTTGTAAAGTTTCGTTTATTTTTATCAGGTCCAAAGTTCTAAACGAAGAAGTAACAATGATCCACCATATATATAAACGTAGTAAACAGGTATAATGACGTCATTATCATATGTTTTTAACAATGGAAATTTTTCGAAGCTGGCTCAAGAGTTGTGTGTAGTTTATAGAACGAACTATTATAAATTTGTAAACAACTATAATAAGAAAGTTCAAAAATATTTATTACAATATTAATATTATAATATAATTTTTATAGGTGAACTTTGATGAAGCTGTACTGTTATGTAATGATTTTGGAATGAAGTTGCTGTCCATCCAAAGTCCTGAGAAACAACAATACATCGCAGATTATCTTGATAATAATGGTAAATACAACAATTAGGCAAATTGTGTGTGTGTGTGTGTTAGAGAGAGAGAGAGAGAGAGAGAGAGAGAGAGAGAGAGAGAGAGAGAGAGAGAGAGAGAGAGAGAGAGAGAGAGAGAGAGAGAGAGAGACTAAAAACAATTTAGGATTGATTTTGTTACCCTGATTATCAATGATAAGGACTTTTCTCTTTAAATAACTATTTTGAGCAGTATTTTGGTACCACTTTTTTTAATTGATGAAACTAATTCTCTATTGATGACTATTACTAACTTCATATATCGCTGGTTCTGTATACTTGTTTTATGGTTACTAGAATTATTTTACACTTAAAGCCCTTGTCAACTTACTTTTTTATCATTTAGAATACTAGGTTGATAATTACCGTACCTTATTATCCATGAATTAGACACCAACATGTTGATTTTGTATTTATTTTCATTTTGACTGTTATATCACGTATCTGACGTCACAATGTACCGCCGCCAATCACAGTCACCGCTCTGGTCACGTGATAAATTTAAGTCCCTCTCTCAAGTTCTTTACCCCTATCACGGCTCCATCAGTACATTGTGATGTCAGATGCGTGATATAACAGTCAAAATGAAAATAAATACAAAATCAACATGTTGGTGTCTAATTCATGGATAATAATGTATGGTAATTATCAATATAGTATTCTAAATGATAAAATCGTAAGTTGACAAGGCTTTAACTACAGCATATATACATATAAAAATATTGATATGTCAAACTTTTACATCATTAAAATGTCCCCAAGATGAGACTTTGAAAGTCCTTTTGTATAAAGATCAATAAAAAAATCATATATTTTTTTTATTTCTATATTACTGTATAATAATTGTTCAATAAATTTATTTGTTTCGAAAAAAAATATACCTTTTTCTTTCAGGTCACGGAGATCAGAAATTTTGGACATCTGGAATTCTAACTGGTTCTTCTACGTTCATATGGTCAAGTTGTGGACAAATATTTGATTATACCAACTGGGCACTAAATAAACCAAGTGAACCTTCAAGTACAATACATACATGTGTGATGGTAGACAATTCGTCAGAAACAAGAAAATGGGTTGATGATCCTTGTACTTCAGAATATTATTATATGTGTGAAGAGAAGGATAAATTTGACTAATTACAGATGCGGTATATAGATAAATCTCTTGTCAACTTACATTTTTATCATTTAGAATACTAGATTCATAATTATCATACCTTATTATCCATTAATTAAACACCAACACGTTGATTTATTATTTATTTTTATTTTGACGGTTATTTTACGCATCTGATGTCACAATGTACCACCGCCAATCACAGTCACCGCTCTGGTCACGTCATAAATTTAAGCTCCTCCCTCAAGTTCTTTACCCCTATCACGGCCCCATCGGTACATTGTGACGTCATATACAAGAAATAACCATTAATATGAAAATATATTAAAATAAATACAAAATCAACTTGTTAGTGTCTAATTAATGGGTAATAAGGTATGGTAATTATCAATAGTATTCTAAATGATAAAAAAAGTAAGTTGACAAGGGCTTTAAAAGAGCCACTGTAATGAAAACAAAATTTTACATTATTCTCTGTCTAGTCATAAGATATTAGTATCACATTTACTATACTTACAATATGTATTATATAATATACACATGAAATATACTTCTTATTATATTTTAATGTTATTTTTATTTACGTTTATTAAAGGTCTTTTAGGGAGTTTTATAATGTTTTAAAATTTAAAAAATTATTATTTACCAAACGTTAACAATGTACGATAAAAATATAAATAAAGTGACAAATTTAAAATACTAGTAAAATTAGCATCATAATAACTTATAATAAGCCATTCTGGACCAATAGGTTGTATCCGCATGACGTAATATTTCAGTTTCAGTTTCTTTATTGATCAAAATACCAGTTGGTACATGTTGATTAAAAAAAATACATACACAAATAAATATATAAATGACACTTGCATAATAAAGTGTTTACCATCAGTCATTTTATATATTTAGGATATTTTTTATTTACAAAATTTAGCATATTTCAAACAATCATAATTTATAATATATATTTATGATTATTAATATTATATTTTTTTGTTTTTGCAATTTTAACATATTGAAATATTAAAACAGACATAAATAATTTTTTTTCTTAAATATAATTGATTTGATTTTGATAAATGAATATAATCTGAAATATAATATAATATTTAATTTCTTTATAAAATATAAAAATCTATATAAAATTTATGTTATGATACACATTATTACTTAAAATTTAATTGCATTTAATACGTTTGGAGGCCACACTGGAGTAATCACTAACTGCTCACCATAATTTTTTTTCCTATTTTTCTTTCGAAAATCGGTTAATTTTTTGATAGTATTATTTTTTTCACATATTTGAGTTACAAATTCAACCTTTTAACAGCATCAATGCTATCAAAAACATTGCTCAAAGCCATAGACCACATAAAACAACAGATGGGGGGGGGGGGGGGAGGAGGAGAGAGAATCTATGAAACACAAAAGGACAGACGATAAAATAGACTGTTTGTTTCTCAATATTTAAAGGTGTAGTGTACATATAGAACAAAAAACTTGCCTAATATCCTAAAATACCTAAATGTCAACGTTAATATAGCCGTAATCATTGATATCTTATTTATTTTAAATATACAAAATATCTGATGCGGGTTTATGACGTCAGAGCTTGCTTGTTTCCACGCACGTGGACTTAAAGGCAAGGAAAACATGAAACAACATGTTCTTTCTAATCATGAAACACAAAATGGCATCTACAAAACTTATGATAATTTTTACCAGAATGTAAGTGTAGCCCCACAAGAGAGCGTGAAAAAAATTTTAAGTATGCAATTTGGGTGAAAATTTCTGTTTATGACGTCAGAAACAGGCAAAAACTAGTATGAAAATGTTGTGCGGGCTGCATGAATCGAAATTTTCTGATCACTGCTAAGGCGCTACAGTTGGGTTTTGAGAACAATTAATGTTATTTATGTAAGTCCCATCAAGTGTTTTGTGATGTAAATGCTTATGTTTTCATGTTGTCTATGCCTTTAAGCAAACTGTGACGTCATAAACCCGCATTTTCATTTTCATTTTTTTTTTAAATATTAAATATAGCATTTTTTTTTTTAAGTTCTAAGCCCCCATCTCTATGATACAATAAACCATGAAAACTATGAAAAGTGTATTTTGTTTATGATAAATTGTTCATAATGAGTTGTCAACTTTTTATCTATATACATGTAACTGAAATGTAAAAATCATCAAAACTTTTAAATTTTATCAAGATAAGATATGCAAAGGAAAAAAAAAAAAAAAACTGATCATCGTTCAATACATTTAGAACTTTGAACAGCAGGTTTTTGTAGTTATTTCTATTTTGAAATTATTCAAGAAAAGGAACCAAAAAAGTAAGGAAATGGAGAATTTCGTTCAGAAATAGGTAAATAAGCTAGTAACATGGCGAGTTATATTTTTTTATGTTATTTTTAAGCTAAATTAATTGATTGAGTCTTTTTTTTCTCATAAAATGATTTTTTTTTAAATTATAGTTTAGTATACATAGAATGAGTAGTGGATATTTTTATCTATTCATTTTACACATCGGTAAAAATGAAAATCATCATAACATTTTAAAATTCAGAAAGATAAAGCGAGAAGATAGTGAGAGAAGGGGAGAGATTTAAAATCTTATAAATTGTGGCTTTATAATCATAGATTACTTAATCCTAATTTAAAGTAAAGTTGCTATGAAGTCTGAAGTATTTTTTTTGTGTTTGAGTTTCAGCACAGTGAGTATTAATATGTAACATAACATAGCAAAGCATATATTGACAAATAGCATATATAGCATAGCATAGCATAGCATAGCATAGCATAGCATAGCATAGCATAGCATAGCATAGCATAGCATAGCATTACAATGCATAGCATAGCATAACATATAGCATAGCATAGCATATAGCATAGCATAGCATAGCATAGCATAGCATAGCATAGCATAGCATAGCATAGCATAGCATAGCATAGCATAGCATAGCATAGCATAGCATAGCATAGCATAGCATAGCATAGCATAGCATAGCATATAGCATAGCATAGCATAGCATATAGCATAGCATAGCATAGCATAGCATAGCATAGCATAGCATAGCATAGCATAGCATAGCATAGCATAGCATAGCATAGCAAAGCATAGCATAGCATAGCAAAGCATAGCATAGCATAGCATAGCATAGCATAGCATAGCATAGCATAGCATAGCATAGCATTTAAAATATTTATTTCTTTTAGTTTGAGTTAGAAATATCACGATACACTTGACCTATCTAAATGTAAAAAAAAAATAATAATAATCATAATAAAAAAAGTTCACTCCGACAGAAATAAATACGTTATATTTAAATGTTTTTAGCTAATTTTCGTCAAATTTTGTTTATTACAATATAACTAATTCATAATTATTATTGTATAGAGTACAGTATAATTCATGCTATCCCATTTTTGCAAACTTATACAATAATATAGTAAATTAATTAAATAAAAATCTTTTTAGAATCACAATTTTTTAAAAAAAATAGTAATTTAATTTTTACATGATATCCCAAAATATTCTTGTACTGTCATTTTACTAAAAAATGAATTTCTATTGAGGTGATGAACACCTTGAACAAAAAAGTTGCGTAATATCCTAAAAACCATGAAAATCAACGTTGATTTGGCCGGAGTCATTTATTTCTAATTTATTTTCCATTCGCAAAGTGCCACTGCCAGTCACTGACGTCACAGCTCGCTTGTTTTACGCGCGCGTAAACCGGGCAAGCTGTGACGTCAGGGACCGGCAGTGGCACTTTGTGAATAGAAAATAAATTAGAAATAAATGACTCCGGCCAAATCAACGTTGATTCTCAGGTTTTTTAGGATATTACGCAACTTTTTTGTTCAAGGTGTTCTACGCCTTTGGCATTTGGGAATAACGTGTATTTAGAATTTAGATAGAGTTTGGCGTCAACTGAAATCTCCATCTGATTGCATTGAATGGACATAAGCTAATATAAATTCATTTTGAAGGCATAGAAAACATTGAAACAACATGTTCTAAACACAAAATGGGATCTACAAAACTGATGATATTTTTTTACCAGAATGTTAATGTCCCCATAAAAAAGCTTAAAAAAACTATATATAAAGTATGCAATTTGCGTTAATATTCCTGTTTATGACGTCATTAACAGGCAAAAACTAGTATGAAAATGTTGTGCGGGTTGCATAAATCTAAATTTTCTGATCACTGCTACGGAGCTACAGTTGGGTTTTGAGACCAACTAACGTTATTTATATAAGTCCCATCAAGTGTTTTGTGATGTAAATGAAAATGTTTTCATGTTTTCTATGGCTTTAAGTAAAAGGACTGTACATAATATGTTATTGCCATATAATATTCTTATAGTATATGCATTCGAAACATCAAATAGCAGATTTTTCTATCATTACAGCTTATCTTATAATATTTTTACGTTACATTAAAAATTAAATTGACAACATTATCGTATTTATTTTTAATATTTGGTGTGAGATATTTTTTTAATAATATTTTTTTATCCTATTTTCTAGTTTGCAGTGCATGCATTGGTAGAAACAAGTAAGTCTTTTTTTTTTTTTTTTTTTTTTTTAATCTTATTTTATAATTTTAGTTTATAGTTTCATAACATATATAAGTATAAAAAAATATTAAACTATTTTTAATTCATGTTTATTTGATGAAACCAGTTTTGCTAACAGAACATTACTAGAAAAACGCTAAAATAGCTAATAGAAAAAACTCAAATTTTGTTAATTTTGATTGTGATAAAGTAAATAACCAATTTCATATTATATGAATCGAGAGTTTTATAGCCATTTATGTATTATTGATAATGTTTGTAATTAAATACTGAGTATTAATGGCTTGATCTAATATATTAAAGGAATAGAACAGAGAAATTGATGGGATTTACATAAATATGAAATAACATTAGTTTGTCTCAAAACCCAACAGTAGCCCCGTAGCAGTGATTAGAAAATTCTATTTATGCAACCCGCACAACATTTTTATACTAATTTTTGCATATTTCTGACGTCATAAACATGAATTTTTTACTTAAATTGCATACTTTACAGTATTTTCACATTCTCTCGTGGAGCTACATTAACATTCTGGTAAAAATTGTCATCAGTTTTGAAGATCCCATTTCGTGTGTTTATTCATTAAAAAGCAAATGTTGTTTTATGTGGTCTATGGTTTTAATAATTTAATAATTTTTACTGTATGTTGAATCTTTATTTTATATTACAAAACTCTGACAAGATAATTATGTTCAAATATGTCAGAGGACCAATGTAAGTGGGTGTATAGCTTTCATAGCCTCTCAATACAAATCATTTATTATTATTATTACTATATAGAAAACTGAAAACCTCAAAAGTTCATAGTTTGGGTAAAAATGCTCATATTGTTGTATTGTGTGTCAGACTAAAACATGAAGTGGTCAAAGTTCTGTTAAAGGACACTAATTTTGCTGTCTTTAATCTAGATTGTGAGAATTCATATTTATTGATTACTTTATCAAGGTGAAATATGCCTCATCATAATAAAATATTTACTTTGCCAAAATAAAAAAAGTAAATTTATTATTTTATTGTCTTTTTTTTAGCTCATTTTTTTAGAAGGCTATTTATATTTTAGGCACCTTGTGATAATTTACTGGATCCATTTCTTGAAAGCATTTTAAAATCAGTATCTATAGCAAATTTTATGAATGATTTCTATTTTACAGCATTGGTAGAAAACCATGAATTGAAATCGAGCAATCGAGAATTGGTCAATGTAAATGGCAGGAATTATTTCGTAAGCTCCGTTGCAGTAAGTTTTTTTTTTTTTATTATTATAATTTATAACATAAAAGGTGACTGACTTTTTGCGAAAACCGTCAAAAGTGGAACTCTAATTTTACTACAATTCTTTCTACGCAATTTATACATCCATAAAAATGAAAGCTTTAATTTTAAAATTTATATATAAAATATATTTTTTTTTTATAAAAGGGTTCATATTCGACATTCAAGTTCGCACAAAAACTTGATTTTGCACATTTGCATGTTAGTTTTGAAGTATAATAATCATGTTTACATGTGTTAGCCATAACTTAAGGATTGTATATACATGGCTCATATCTCAAAATCTAAAAAGAAAATTTCCCAATTTTATGATTCCATCTGAAAGTTATTGGTAACAGCTACCTATCATAAAATTTCCAGAACACGTGACCATCAGATAAGAGAGAAATTAATTATTGAAATTAACAAGGGCTCTTATGGGACTAAAACTTCAAAAAATCATATCTTAAAATCTAGCATGGTGACCCCCTAAAATTTTTACATTTTTGAAGATACCTAATCCTAATGTATCACTGTGCAAAATTTCAGATTTTTCTGTCTTTACAATTTTTTAGTCAAATCCCGCAGTAGCTGATTTCCCGCCTTAACTGTTAAGCTACATTTCATCTTTACTTCTCGTTAGTTTTTTATTTCACGACGGTTCAGGTTGCGAGATATATTATAACCACGGTTATACCCAATGATGCCTTAAGATAGAGTACTCTACCTTAACATTAAAATAATTGTACAAAACCAACTTCATTTTTTATGTTGGTTTTTAACTTTTAATTTATTGATATAGTTGTCGTAAAAATTATTTGTACAGTATTATATTCTAATTCTAAAAAAAAAAAAAAAAAAAAAAAAAAAAAAAAAAAATGATGCTCCCGGATTTGTTAAAGTTTCTAAGAAAAGAGAAATGATTCTTTGCGGTAGTTATAAGGACAGGGAACGCTTGATATTAATTGCCAAATTTCGATTTGTGCTCTATCTCTGAAATTAAGCAATAATTTAAAAAATGTAACTTGTAATAAATCATATTTCAAAATATTATTTTCTTTTCATAACCAAATACGAAGATAAAGCTATAAAATCCTGCGTAGAATTTGGGGTATAATTTAATGAAAATGAATTGTTGTAAAAATAAGGTATGCTTTTGGTCGGTTACCTACTAATATAAATAGTCAGACATTGGAAGGCATATATGTAAAAAAAAATAATAAAAATAAAAAAATAAATGGTTCGAAATATTTATTAATAATATTTTTTTTTTTAATAGGTGTACTTTAATGAAGCTGCAGTTTTATGCAATGATTTTGGAATGAAGTTGCTGTCAATCCAAAGTGCTGAGAAACAACAATACATCGCAGATTATCTTGACAACAATGGTAAATATTAATATTTATTTTATTATGGCTTTTGACTTTTTCCCGTTGCTTTTGATGTGTTTTATACCAAATATATAATTTCAGACAAAGTATAAGGCTTTAGAATTAGTTTCTTAATTTTATTCAATATATATATCATTTTAGTTTATTTACTTATAATTTTGAAATTTTATATTATTTTCAGGTCATACAGATAAGAAGTTTTGGACCTCTGGAATTCGTACAAATTCATATGCTCCTTATACTCGCTACATATGGTCAAGTAGTGGACAAATATTTACTTATACTCGCTGGGCATATACTGAACCAAATGAAGATACCAATACTGTAGATACATGTGTGAATATTGGCAGCTCAACAGATTTAAGAAGATGGTTTGATGGACCTTGCCAAATGGAATATTTCTTTATGTGTGAAGAAAAAGATAAATTTGACTAATAAAAAAAGCTTACAGATGATGGTAAAATTTATTAACAAGACTATTTATTGAACAAAATTGTTTTTTATGACCTTCGATGTTTAATCATTAGATATAAAATACATATAGATAGATGACTCTCGTGTCTTATCGAAAATAAAAATAAATACTGTACATATACCCCAACTTTAAAAAAAAAACTACTATTTTTTCAGTGTATCAAAAAAATGTACACACATAAAATTTTTAATTATATTGGCTTATGGCCATACTATGCGATCAGATGGAGATTTCAATTGACGCAAAACTACATTTCAATATATATTTTTTCCATATTCCAAAAGAATACAATTTTTATGAAAGAAAATGTACAAAAATGAAAGAGTTTAATAAAACAGCCTAGTTAAAAAAAAAAAAAAAGTATATATGACTTTTGAGAAGAGAGTGGCTTTCCGAAAGAATTTGGTTTACCCGACCAAAAAGAGGGTTGCTGTGGCTTCATGAGGCCAGAACACCACTCGGTGAAGCAAAAGTCATCTCTACCTATTTTTTTTTACCTGGGAACTTATTAACGCTGTACATATTCAAATAAAAGTCGACAGCATAATGTACTGTCCGGAGAATTTAAGAATGCTTCAAGGTCATTTGAAAATCCAACAATCGATTATTTGTATAATAAAAGCAGGTACTCCTTTTTGGGTGATTGTTCAAAAAGTCGACCTATCGCCCAAATTGTTAAAATCTCGCAGGTATATGTGAGCACCTAATACCGTGGGCTGGTATGAGAAAATAAAACATTTTGCAAGCTAAAAATAAATTAAAATATTTTTAAGAGTATTAAAATGCTGTTAGCATTTAGGTTGAATTTGGTTTCATGTATTGAAGCAAAATAGTAATAACAAAGAAAGTAGCCAAAAACCATGTTTGTCCTATGCTGAGCAATATTATTCATTATGGTCTGAGTGGCTTTAAAGAGCATTCAGTATCATGCAAAAACACTCTATAGCTTTTATTAACACTAACGATATCTTATACTCATCGACTACATATTATATTGTCGATATATCGATGATATATAGAACTGAGATATAAATTAATGAAATTTAATGGTATAAAAACGGCATACAAAAAAATAGAGTCCAGTGTTTATTCTATACGAATAACATTAAAAATTAAAAGAAGTTTTAGCTGTTTTCAAATTATCTTACAATATTGAATTAGAACCTATATAAAACAAATACCATAGCAATTGTATCAAACTACAATTTCATATAAAACTTTCAAATTATTAAGAAATTCAAAAATTCTTTATTCATTTCTTTTACCAACATTCAAAATTCAATTAAATGGATTAGTTTAGGTTATTGCCGTTCTAAGTTCGTTTGAATTGAATTAATACGACGCGCTGATTAAGTTTAATTTCATTAACTTCAAGGAATAAAATAGATCAGAAAAGATTATAAGCATATACATATCACAAAACACTTGATGGGACTTGCATAAATAACTTTACTTTGTCTCAAAACCCAACTGTAACTCCGTAGCAGTGGTCAGAAATTATCGATTTATGCAACCCGCACAACATTTTTTACTAATTTTTGCATGTTTCTGACGTCATAAACATGAATAGTCATGGAAATTGCATACTTTACAGTACTTTCACCCTCTCTCGTGGGGCTACATTAACATTCTGGTAAAAATTGCCATCGGTTTTGAAAATCCCATTTCGTGTTTATATTCATTAAAAAGCACATGTTGTTATGTGGTATATGGCTTTAAAAATATCACTAAAAATTAAAAAAAAAAAATAGTTTTTCTCGAATTATTTTAAAAACATGAATTACAATCTATAAAACAAATAACATAGCGTTGTTTGCTAGATTGCACACTAAAATTTCATATAAGATTTTTTCAAATTATTAAATTCATTAGAATTAAGATACGACTCGCTGATTAAATTTAATTTAATTAAGTACTAACCATTCATAGTATATTTATTATTTTAACATAATTAATATTTGTATTATATTATTAAAGCCACATAAACCATGCACATAAAACAACATGTGCTTTTTAATAAATAAACACGAAATGGGATCTTCAAAACTGATGACAATTTTTACCAGAATGTTAATGTAGCCCCACGAGAGAGCGTGAAAATACTGTAAAGTATGCAATTTGCGTAAAATTTATGTTTGTGACGGCAGAAACATGCAAAAATTAGTATGAAAATGTTGTGCGGGTTGCATAAATCGAATTTTCTGATCACTGCTACGGAGTTACTGTTGGGTTTGGAGACAAACTAAAGTTATTTATGTAAATCCCATTAAGTGTTCTGTGATATAAATGCGTATGTTTTTCTCTGGTCTATTCCTTTAATGAACCGTGTGTGCCACCAATGTATTTAGCAACTAAACTTGCACTGTTTTTGTTTAAAAATAAAATAACTAAAATAAACTATGGGACATAGTTAAAAAAAACGATTTCTTTACATTTTTATTTAATCAATTTTATTTATTTCCTCACAAATAAAATTATTGGGATAGTCACATGACATGTCATGCCATTGTCTTGAACTGCTCCATATGGCCACAGCTACATCGGCAAGTGAAGTAACTTCATTAGGTTGACCCGGATACCAGTTGGTGTATGCAAATGTTTCTCCTGTTCCTGCCCATATGAATTCTGTGCCATAGTAACGGACACCACTCGTCCAGAATTCCTCATCCACATAACCTGTGACAGAAATAAATAATTTTAATATATCGCTAGCCGCACGTCTTAATGGTAAAAAAGCGATTTTCATGAACTGCACGATCGAGTGGTAAATAAGAACCTGTCACGGCCGCCGCGAGTGTCAAATAAGCTATGCTCACAGTACATGACATTTGCCACTCGCGACGGCCGTGAAAGGTGCTTATTTACCACTCGCGCGGTTCATGAAAATTGCTTTTTTTTAACCATATAGACGCGCGGCCAGCGATATACTGTATATGACACCCAAATGTTTAAATATTTGAAACAATATAACGTTTAGTATGTCCGTTTTTTTTTTTTTTTTTTTTTTACGGAATACTGAACTCAAAATATGAAATATGAAACGTTAAATTCAAAATAGAGAATCTGCAGTTTGCAAGAGCGCGGTGAGTGTAGCATTATGCAATTTCCATGCAGCACAGTAAGTGGATTATAGCAACCATTCACTTAGCATTGCAGATGCTCCAGCGGTGGAAAGTGTAGATGCTCCACTCGCCACGCTGGTGGAAAGTACAGATAGTCTTTAGTCTTTTTTGACGCGGCGAAGCATCGATATATTATATCCCGCCACCCTGCTACACACTCACAAACAGGTGTTAAAAAACTGCAAAGTATGAATCTTTAGAAATTAATGACGTCATGAATTCGGGGGCTACAATACAATAAAAATTGAAAAACGGATCTTCTACGTCACAGTTTCCTCCCCGCTTTGTGTTAGTTCTGAAAAGTTACGGTTATATATATGATAATTCCATCTCATGATTTATTATTCAGATAGGAATTTTTTTTAATCCAATTTTTATAAAATTACTATTACTTTTTTCTCTTAATACGTACCATTATTATCAAGGAATACTGCGAGATTGTTTTGTTTTTCTTCACTTTGAATTGCAACTAATTTCATTCCTAGATCATTACATGTTATGAGTGCTTCATCATAATTAACCTAAAACACAATATTACATCACATGGTTTTTTATTTTATTGAAAATGTCTTGAATATATTTAATAATAATGTTTGTAATCTAAAAAACATTAGGTGATAGTCATTTTGTTGTGGTTTGGGGCACGAAAAACAGGGGTTGAGAACATCATTTGCTTCAGTAGAAAATCGATTTGACCATCGGTTAAGTGGGAAAAAATATGGTTCCCCATGCGATTTTTCCCTCATAACCGATGGACAAATCAATTTGAAATTTGGTACACATGCTATTAAAGGCAATATAAGCTTATGCTGAAAATTCAAAGAAAAAAAAAGTTATCAAGTCAAAATAAAAATTCTACGATGTCTGAGGTTAATTGTTAAATTCTTGTATATTTATGCAAATATAAACTGACCTTGATGGAACTGACGAAGTAAAAGCTGCCATTTATATTAACTAGAGCACGGTTCTCCAATTTTATTTCTTCTGTGTCTGCTGCTGCTTCTGTTAAAAATATAAATAAATAAAAATAGTGTTTAATATTCGTTGTTACCAAAAATTATTTGTTAGTAGTTTTTGTAAGTTAATAAATTATTATTAAAATCTTATGTAAACGTAAAGCATAATTGGATTTTTTTTCTTTTTTTGCTTGTCATATTGTGTTATCGTGCAATACAAACACATAGTCCCAGTCAAGACTTTCTATTATCAACAGGTAAAGACTTTTCCAATCAATAGAAGTAGCACACAAGGGCCGGCCACGGTCTAAATACAGAGACTGGCATTCGCAATGATGGCCTATATATAGAGAAACCGTGGTAACTCTATAGGAAGGCTGGTCGGTGCAATCACATCGATCATGCACTTTCCGAATGCTGTGCGTCGTCATGAAAAGGTGTGTGGGATATCGCTATAGCTACTAGCGTGACGTTTTCTCCCACTTTTACAGAAGTTTATGGAAGCCCCCATTGCAATGGTCCCAAATAGTATAGTGTCAAATGACACCAAGGAACCCAACCTGAACCTGAATATGTAGCTACAAAAAATATGGGACTCTACATGATAAATAATATAGATTCATTGGTAATTCGCAAATGTAAATTCCATTATAATAACTTTACAAGCAGGAACCTTAAAGCCCTTGTTAACTTACTTTTTTATCATTTAGATAACTAGATTGATAATTACAATACCTTATTATCTATGAATTAGACACCATCACGTTGATTTTGTATTTATTTTCGTTTATTTTCCTTTTTGCGGTTATATCACGTATTATGACGTCACAATGTACCACCGCCAATCACAGTCACCGCTTTGGTCACGTGATAAACTTAAGCCCCTCTCTCAAGTTCTTTACCCCTATCACGACCCCATCGGTATATTGTGTGACATCAGATACGTGATATAACCGCAAAAAGGAAAATAAACGAAAATAAATACAAAATCAATGTGTTGGTGTCTAATTCATGAATACTAAGGTATGGTAATTATCAGTCTAGTATTCTAAATAATAAAAAAATTAAGTTGACAAGGGCTTTAAAATATAAATATATGTAACGAGTTATTCAAACACAATGAAATAATTGTATTAGTACTTACGTTCTACTGCCAAAGAATGCACAGCAAGCTGAAAATTAAAAAAATTAAATGTAATTTTTTCCTACGTTAATAAAATAATATCTCATTTAAAAATATGTTTTATAAAATTTAAGTGTGGTTTGGAAAATACTGCAAACTCAAATAAATGTTGTTTTCAAAGTAATAAAAAAAAATTAAAATTAATCATATCTACATATACCAATTACACCATAGTAGATAGATAGTTGTCTCTATCTATATCTATCTGGATACTGACAAGATAGTCTTCGAGATAAATAATACAGTGGTAATTAAAACTAAGCACTGAATTATTTTTAATACTTATATGGTAATATTAATAAGGATGAGGAAGATTTCAAAAAAAAAAAAAAAAAAAAATGGAAGTAATCATTTCATGCTCTAAACTAAGACATTGTCTAGAACGGATTGATAATTTGCAAATTTATAATTTTTTAGTTCATTAATTATTTTTAAGTTATTATTTTAAGTCATAAAATAATGTAACATGTGGTAACTTTATGCAACTTATACTTAAAGGAATAGACCAGAGAAAAACATAATCATTTATATCACAAAACACTTCATGGGACTTACATATAAATAACATTAGTTTGTCTTAACTTAAAAACCAACAGTAGCCCAGTAGCAGTGATCAGAAAATTCAATTTATGCAACCTGAACTACATTTTCATACTAATTTTTGCATGTATCTAACGTCAGAAACATGAATTTTCACGCAATTTGCATACTTTACAGTTTTTTTACGCTCTGTCGTTGGGCTAAATTAACACTCTGGTAAAAAATTGTCATCAGTTTTGAAGATCCCATTTAGTGTTTATTCATTAAAGGCATAGAAAACATTGAAACAACATGTTCTAAACACAAAATGGGATCTACAAAACTGATGATATTTTTTACCAGAATGTTAATGTAGCCCCACAAAAGAGCTTGAAAAATATGTAAAGTATGCAATTTGAGTGAATATTCCTGTTTATGACGTCATTAACAGGCAAAAACTAATATAAAAATGTTGTGCGGGTTGCATAAATCTAAATTTTCTGATCACTGCTACGGGGCTACTGTTGGGTTTTGAGACAAACTAAAGTTATTTATGTAAGTCCCATCAAGTGTTTTGTGATTTTAATGCAAATGTTTTCATGTTTTCTATGCCTTTAAAAAGCACATGTTGTTATGTGGTCTATGGCTTTAAGTATCAACGTTGATTTGGCCGGTGACACATTGATTTCTCATTTATTTTCCATTCACGATATAGCTAATATGGTTTTATGACGTCACAGTTCGATTGTTTCCGTGCGCGTAGACCATGCAGTGAGATGTGACGTCATAAAACCGCATCTGTCATTTCTTGAATGGAAAATAAATGATTAATCAAAAACTCCAGAAAAAGCAACGTTGATATTTAGGAATGTTAGGATATTAGACAACTTTTCTTGTTCTTTTTTTATGTATTGCAGAGTGAACTTTATGTACAGTACATAAAGAATATAAAAATACTCACAGTGCATAAACTTAAGAAGCAAATAAAAATCAGAGTCTTCATGTTGGCTATAGATTACTATAATATTTTTTTTGTCAGATCGCATCTCATTTTATTGCAATCGATCAGTTTATCACATATCTCAATAAATTAAAAAAAAAAAAACTTTGGTGCATGACACGTACGAATATTTAATTTTTTAGTAGAGAGAGGAGATATCTATGAAACACAAGAGAAATGACTTGATAAAAAAAGTTGTCGTTATCTCAATATTTGATATAAAGATACATAATAATATTATATTCTGGAAGGTTATTTTGTTGAGAAATTAGTAAATAAGCATATGATGACATGGCACGTATATACGATTATATAGGGTGTGTACGCATGACGTCATTCTGAGTGCATTTCGATGCTCTTCTTGAGCAATGAATAACATTGCTCAGCATAGGACAAACGTAGTTTTTGGCTATTTTATTTGGAAATTAGCAATTTTTTTGTAATTATTATTATTATGATTCTTTTTTTTGTATAGGTACTAATTCAACCTGTTAACAACATCAATGCTCTCAAAAAATATTGTGAAGTATTTTTAAACTGGCAAAATGAGTTATTTTCCTATACTAGTACATGTTATTTAGCACTCACTTTTATGACGTCAACTTTAACATGAATGAAACCACCCTATATTCAAAAAAAATATTTTAAAATAAATTATTTATTAGCATTACTGTGTGAACCCCTCCACACCTTCTTTTCTCTCATATACAATATAAATAATTATCTTTTTTTATTGAAGGTTTTTGTACAGAGAATGAGTATATAGTTGATATTTTATCTATTCACTTTACACATGAGAAAAATTAAAAATATCAAAATTAATTTCAATTAGATAACGAGAGTAAGAGATACAGAGAGGGGGGAGGTAGAGATTTTGAATCTTATAAATTGATGATTTATAAATCATACAGTTAATTTAATCTTAATTTAAAGTATACTGTAGTTATTATGAAGTCTGTGCTATTTGTTTTGTGTTTCAGTTTCTGCACAGTGAGTATTAAATTATAGTACTATTAATATAGCAGATCATATTATAGCATACCAAAGCAAAGAATAGTATTACAATGCATAGCATAGCATAGCATAGCATAGCATAGCATAGCATAGCATAGCATAGCATAGCAT